>JAYJME010001868.1:0-15076 GCA_036873775.1 Costaria costata
ATTCGTGGTTTTTAGGTGCTGTGATTGGTCTACGTCACGAATTGTTCAGGCCCCTGTACTGCGAAATTGCCTCTACCTTCATAGTTCCACCCAATGCCCCCTAAACGAATGCCGACGTACGGGGAGACCCCCTCTTGCCCCCGAGTCCGTCGCTCCACATCCTGCACCTCGCTCCACGTCACACGCACGACACACATATCTGCCTGCACACCTCCGCCGAGATTAATGCCCCCGTACATCACATCTACGTTGTGGTGCGGATCACAGCACGTACAGCTGCAGCAGTAGTAGTGCTTGATCAGGGAGGAACCTGAAACGAAGGGGATAAGCGACGCGATAAAATTGCAAGACGCGTGGTCATGGTACTTTTGATCACTTGGAGTGGGTCACTTGAAACGTTTCGACCAACACGTTTATTTTCACGGAGATTACTCGTAGAACAAAAGTATTATGGGTTCAAGAGTATTCACGACCAAGCAGAAAATACCAAATATATAATACAGTGTACTACAAAGTACGAGGGATCTTCCACCTACTCGTACCTGTCGAATGACGGTACTTGACAAAATGGTGATCCAGCCAAAAATGTTTAACAGCAGTTTTACTGATTGTGAACTGGACTCAAGGTAGACTGGATTCTAGGCAGTCACTCGTGCCCCCCGCATATTATTTGCGATCACAGCGATCACAGTGTACCTAAATGCACACACCACGAAGTACACCCTAGGCGCATATACTGTACCACAAAACTGTTAAGAGGGGACTTACGCTCATCATCTGGGTGCAAAAAAAGTTCCCCTTCGTTGCAAAGAACAGAAGTGTACGTGGGGTGCGTTATGATATGCTTTTTTTTTATAAAACCTGTTTTCAGCCGCAAACTCACAAGGTGTACCTGTTTCTGGCCGCTGCCCCAGATTTTATTATGTCCAGCATTTTGGACACGACATGGTTACACGTTTGCCCCCCCCCTCCTTCCGGTACGCCCCTTCATTTGTATCGCGCATAGGGTTATCACGTATCATTTGTGGGGATTGCTGTTTCGGGTTATCACGGTCGATTTATATACGAAATATCAATGTGCTTCGTATACACTTTACTATATACCAGGTGTCACGTACGAGTGAGTATACAAATTTACGTACGCATCCTTGTATGTTTGTGTGTGTTTTCCTGAAAAAAATAGGTTTTGTCATGTGTCCCTATTCCTATAAACTACATTCCGCACATTGTGCTTACATTTCATTTGTCCACAATCTACAGTAGGCTTGGTGGCACGAAGGAGTTATCAAGGTGCTGCGACGTAGAGTCTTATAGAGCCCATCACCCAAGAACCATGTCCCGGTTGGGGTTCCCAAGTCCGTTTTGGGGTAAAGCCTGGGACATCGGTTAAGTTTGCTTCTTCTGAGGTGCCGAAACGTGTCATATATTTTGAAATCGATTGTAGAGCGAAGCAGCGTGCGCCGCAGAAACTTTGTACGAGTCCGTATACTTGGGGATTTCTTGGAAAAAAAACACTGCAGTGCAAATCTCACTTGTCTACGGTAGCTCCACCGGCTACTGACAAGACGATTACCCCTAGAGCGATGGCTGCGCTACGCGTCGTCTGGTTAAGATTCGCAAGCAAAAAGAGATGGAAACGACATTTGGAGGCCCAGACGCTAGTGGCTGTTGACCTCGGTTTGTACTGGGCTCTTTCTCTTGCCCCTGGCCTGCTCGTGTTTCGGGTTTTGTCGAAACGTAGGTGGCAAACATTTTGAGTACGTGCTGTGCCGTAGAGTCCGTCTGTGTTGCTCTCCTATTGGCTGTCGCGTCCGAGCAAAACGGTCCGCAGTGCAAGGATCGATTCGGTGTTGCCCCTTCCGTTCTGTAGGCTGTAGAGTTCACCACGTGGGCCTCGCGATTGAGTTGAATTGTAGAAAATACACCAGTACACTTGCGCATGGAGTTTGGATGTTGGGTGTGGGAGTCCTTGGCTTGCTCATGACAATTTTGCTTAGGGTCTGGCTCTTTGTTCAATGCGGCAGTTTCTAGCCATCGTCTGCTGGCCAGGTTTAGATGATGGCGTGGCTCGTGAGGGAAGAAACTGATTGTGGAATAACGGGCAGACGCACCTCGATAATTTTGAAAACACTATCGCGTATGTCAGGTAGAAATACCTGCACAACTAGAACCAGCAACGACGAACCCACTCGAATTAGGGCAGGGCTCAACTTGTATATGTGAGAACAACAGCAATACCAGTGCTTGTATGATACAAGTACGAACCACATACCACCAGATTTGTGTTGCTGGCGTAACAGACCTCGTACGTGGTGCGAGGTATGACGTTGGTTGGTAGCAGTTGTTGTACAACCTAGCTGCCTGAAACGCGTGTGTGGTGTAGGTGATGAAAACCAGCCGAAATCAATCCACGCTGCACATGGCAACAGCGGTCACGATGCATCACCCATCAGCAGCATTCAAGGGTGCCCGCTCTCAAGCCGGACTCCGACAGAATGTCCTGATTGGGGTGATAGTCCCCGACATATGGCGCACACCCCTAGATCCTGAACAATCAAGGGTACGCTTGCCAAACGCAAACTCCTTGTGTTGAGCTGATCGCTTCAGCAGCAGTAGTCGTAGGCCTCATTGCTGATGCGTATAGCTGAGATCGGCGATGATATATGTGCCCCCAGGGCCCGTTCAGTTCACGACGCCTCCGGTCGCATTTTAGCGTATTGTGCCCCCGGAATAAAGGGCACAATAGTCTAAACGTGATACAACACGCAATTACAGCGACAGACGGATACCAGACCTCTCTGGTGGGGTCTATGACATGTGCTGTTGTGGCCTGTGCATTAGTTCCGCCGGTCATCTCTCCTCGCCTGATGTACAGACGGGTTCGTGTTCTCGATAATCACGACGTCTCCAGGCAATGATTGGGCGCACATCTAGTCGAACGCTGTATACATCACCACTCACGAGTCGGATCGTCCCTGCTACTGCCGTGCTGCTTCTGCTCGTGTTGCTGATGCTGCTACGGTTCTGCTGCTGCTGCGGCTTCCGCTGCTTGTATCTACCCAACCTCGCACGTAGCGCGCAACGCTCCCTCCAGTCACACGGCTCTCCTGGTGGTTGCATCTACAGTAGCGATCGCGTCTATCGCACCGGTATTGTGCTGCGGAGACTTGAAAAGCGAAACGTAAATTGTTATTTTCAATGTTTCTAACAGCACGTGGTGTAACACCTGTCCGTGGATTATTTTGTGCTGCTTCTGCTGCTGAGCAATGCTACTGTACAGCAATATGTCTTTTATTGAATGACGCCTCCTGGCCCGGTCTATCGTTAGCCACAAAACTTGTGGAGCGATGTCTCGCCCAATCTTAGTACGAGTGTTTACTTCAGCCATTATTCTGCAGTAGGGCAGAGCTTTCTAACAATTGTCATTGATTACAATGCCACACTTTCGCGGTCGCGTATTCATTGCCACGTTTCCCCTGGTACTCGTAGCCGACCCAGTGTTAAGCAGCGTCGCTTCTTTATTCGATTAGTGGATGGGGTCGGTATCAGTAACTATTTTTATGAAGAACTATCTAACCGCCCTGGCACATGCCTTCGCCGCCGGCATGGCCGTCTACGACGAGATCGCAAGGCGGCAATCCGTAAAACACGAGGTATGATGCCATTTGCTCTCAGACACAGGACAGTGTCATCGGCGACGTCAACCACCACAGTATTGGTAAAACACTCGTCGCCCAGAGGTGGCATGCGAGCACGAACAGGTACGATACCCTTAACTCTAGTAGACACGGTGAAACCATACAACTGCCACCTCCCACTACAGTGGGTACAGTAGCGCCCGTAACTTCGGCCATGCCGTCATTGATCTTATTCGTTAGGACGGGGTGCGTGGCGACCGACAAAACAACAAGTTGCGGCGTTATCAAACGTCTAGATAGAGCGTGTACCAATACTACCACCAGGACCATATATTCTGCACACCTGTCGCACAGCCACTGACTTTGTAGGTCCAAACACATCCCATACATATCATACCCCTTTGCAGTAACGGCGGTCTTGTCTGGTCGAAGCCCAAGCCAATCTGTATTTGTATGTTTTTAACATGTTCCCGTTTTTTGTCCTCGGGCCGAAAATATTGAATTGGTTTTGGTTGTGCCTTACAAGCGGTGGAGACACGCTCGCGGCCTCCCCTGAAATAGACAACCTTGGGCATCGAAATACTGTGATATTTGCCCGTCGTCAACTTTGAAAAACATACACTGAACAATATTGATGAATCAGTACCACATTACACCAAAAATGACGACCCAAGCGTAGCGGCTAACACGGAAGTAGATATGTGACAGAAAATGCTCTGAACCTCCACCTCCAGATATGTTAGACTTAGTAAGTACTACGAGGTTGGCCCTCACGCGGTCGCGCCTGGACTTGGTTTTGGCTACGATGAGACTGACAGACCCATGCTACGATAGAGGTGCGCCATATTTTTCTGAGGCTCTTGACTTTAGGAACTCCAAACCGCACCCGAAGAATGTTTTTGAGTAAACTGGAAGGGCAGCCCGACGAGCAAACCCATGGACTAGGCCTTAACATAACCCTATTGCTAAACAAGATTGACATTCGGACGATTTTGGGTTAAGGAGCCCCGTCATTCAGAAACAAAACTGCCAAAAAGTGCAACCTCTATCGTAGCATGCGTCGACAGTTTGATTATTCTGGATCATTCCAAGTTTGCTGCATTTTATGTACTGTATGTCCACGTCGCATATACCTGTTAATTGATCAGCGAATGTCATTACTGCCTACCCTGTGTTTCTTGTTCAATAGGAAAGGAAGCTGTCGGAACACGCAAGTGGTTGCATGTTTCTGCACGTGATCGTAGTTGATTGCCTTCAACTTGCCGATTGTTTATTGCGCATAGCATCCCAAGACTTCTCTTTTGCTTTCGTGAAGGGTCACAATATCGCCATTTTTGGATCGACCAAGTTGTTTTCGGCCGTTGGACTCTGCTGCTTAATGCTCGACCGAAACAAAAGAAGTATGATTTCGACCAAACCAACGACAGAAAGTTAGAACATGTCATCGCCTAAGGCATCGGACATGGTTAAGGGACCTTGTAAACATAATCGCCTTTACGTATGTGTCAGAAGAAGTGTATCATCCATTCGAAGTTATGTTGTGGATGGGACCTCCCACGAAGTGGTAATTAAGCGCGGTTATACTTTTACAACAAGAACTCTTTGTGGTACGGCATGAATAGAGAACTCGAAAAACGGGGGTGATATTCGTAAGCGTCTTGATCATGTATTTAACGCGTGCCCTAGTCATACCCTCTGAACTCTAGATATCTATTTATTGTCGGCTATAAGATCGTCGATGAATGGAGGACTAACAGCTACAGCAAACAGAACATTGTCTGCACTCACACGTCCTACGTATAATACGATGCACAATCGGTACCGGTGCCAAGGTAGGCAGCTGACGGTTCGATGGCGCTGAAGCACTCACCACAACAACAGCACAATGCTCCATACCAAGTACATATTCCATTGAGTTGTATACCGAAGTGACTTGCCGACCTTCTGTCCGGACTCCATCCAACCAATGAAAGGGCTCACGTGACACCACTCTGGGCCATGCCATTTGGAAATTCAGGTCTGTATCTGGGCGAAAAAACAAGCAATCGGGGTTTCGTTTTCTTTACTTTGTTTAAATTGAACCGGTGCTGTAAAACATCTCCTGAACACCCCAGCATAACTCACTAATAACGTTGGGGTCTTATCACTAAGCAAGGCCACTTGAGCCTCTTCGTGCGTTTACTCCGGTTGGAGGTGGTTCAAAAGTATCTTCTTGCTGTCGTGCTGTTTTTTTTTTATAGCGTAACGAGGATGCATGAACACGGCGGTGCTGTTATTTGTTTAGGTCGTCTAAATCATGCAGGTACTCAAGAGGGATCTACGATGACATATCTAGTATTATTCTACACCTGGGCCAACTCGTGACAGGTTAACCGCGACCATACCAAAACATTCCTTTTAAGCAATTTTCTTCGCCAACAAAGTTCCACAAAAGTCCGTTGATCGCGATAAACGTCACTTGAAGAATCAACTTTGTGGGGGGTGTCTACATTATATTTGTACGGCCGGGGTCCATTACCCGTTTTATTTTTCGTCCTAAATACTGAAAACATATGTCGTGCACGGTGCCATTTCCAACACGGCCAATGCGTATTGTTGGGGCGACCCTCACAATCGTAACAATCGACTGTCTTGCACAAATGATAAGGAAGCACAGCTGAGAACAAAGCCCGTTTGCCCTCGCCACGTACCATGCAGAGGTGCCCCGGACAATTCACCGCCATCGCAAACTCCGACGAGAATGCGGGGTTGCTCACATGACGGCTGCACAAAGCGGTCGAGCTTCAACTTTAAGGGCAGCAAGACGGCGGCATACTGCAAGCAACATGCTGAGAATGTCATGGTGAACGTTTGCAGCAGGCGTTGCTCACATGATTCTTGCCCCAAGATACCGAGCTTCAATGTGGAGGGCAAGACGGCGGCGTACTGCACGGAACATGCTAAAGACGGCATGGTGAACGTTCGCAACAGGCGTTGCTCAAATGACTCCTGTGCAAGGGTACCGAGCTTCCATTTTGAGGGCAGCAAAGCGGCAGCGTACTGCAAGCAACATGCTAAGGATGGCATGGTGAATCTTTACCGGAGGCGCTGCTCACACGGCCTTTGCACGACGGAACCGAAGTTCAATTTGAAGGTGTGGAAGACACCCGCATACTGCAAGCAGCATGCCCACGACGACATGGTGGATGTCAGCAGGAGGCGCTGTTCACGTGACGGGTGCACCAGGCAGCCGAGTTGGGGTGTGCGAACCGACGGTGTAGCCACGGTATGCTCCCACCATAAGGGCTACATCTCGGCCGGCCAGGTCGTTTACTTCAAATCGTCGTGCAAGGCAGCGGCTTGTTTTAAAGTATCGAGGTGGGGACTAATTGGGAAGCAGCCTACCCACTGCGGTGACCACGGCCCCCTTGAGGCTGGGCTCGTCTGCACTGTCGGAATGGCTCCCAGCAAAAAACCTCGTCGTGGTCAATCGTTCGGTGCCGTCAAGGACCCGTCGTTTAACGTCAAAACCGAGTGCATATTTTGAATGCTATCGGTTACCGACATCATAGTCGATGGTCGTGCGAGGTTCGGTATCCTTGGAGTCTTTCCAGTACCGGTTGTCAAATGGTATCTTGAAGTAACCCATACCGCATGGTGCTATGACGTCCGCCGTATCGACGTGTTACCCGTATGATTAGCACCTGTCACGGTTTGCCGACATTGTTGCACCACTTTGGGTCAAAACGTTGTAAGAGACAGTAAAGTGTGCTCTTACGCTTGGATTGGGATTACTTTTCTTGCCGGAAACGTTGGCGAGCGTCCGGGTGTTCCTTATACAAGGGGTGTTATCGGCGTTGCAATATGTACGCAGCTGTGGTTTAGCCGTGGCCTGGATCCTGTTGGTTTTTGTTTAGGCTTAACGCGATGGATTTCGCACTTCCAGCCAAAACCACGCACCACGGTTTAGCAAGCAGCAAGCCACTCTAATGAATGACGTATTTTTGCTTGGCCTCATGTGACGCCACGAAACAAAATATTCAGCATAGTGGCAATTGTTACGCTCGATAGAATTTGTCTCCATTCGGTAGTACCTCGTATTTTTCAGGGTTTCAACGGAGATGGCGGGGAAGGCGTTTAACAGCTGTAACAGAAGAGTATCGGGGTTTGCGTTGTTCACCGACGCGTTCTACGATAGAGGTTGTACTTTTATCTTTTTTTGTTTCTGAATGCCGGCGCTTTTTAAATCAAAATAGTCGGAATGTCATTCTTGTTTAGAAATACTATTGTTATAAACGCATTGCCCATGGGTTTGTTCACTGGGCTTCCCTTCTAATTTACTCAAAAAAAGTTTTCGGGTGTGATATGGAGGTCCTCAAGTGATGAGCCGCAGAAACAAATGGTGCACCTCTGTCGTATCGTAGCAAGAGTCCACCCCACATCGCAAACATCAGGACTAGTGCTCGCGCTGCAGTACTTGACGGTGAAACTGTCGCCGTATCAAGTTCCGTGAGGTTATATAAGAGGATTGTGTGGAACACCAAAAAACACCCTCTGCCGATATTTCGTACGAGAACGGAGTATCCCACAATCAGTAATTTTCTTCCGAGAAACTGAGATAAACCAGGTGTTTTAACGCCCGGAAAGGGCTGGTGGGGCTACCCGTTGCTATTCAGAAGCGAAAGGACATTATGTCACCGTCTGATTATTATCATCGCTCCTCTCTTCTGCGACGTGGGTTCGACCAAATACCTAACTCAACTGTGAGGGTGGTGGGTGGGTGGGTTGTATCGTTCAACTTGCCCCCTTATATCTGCTTCTCGGTAAAACTCACAACTGATTGTTACTGCAAGAGTGTATGAAGGCATTTTTCATCCCCTACTACTCGCTCTAGTTGATTCCATCTTGTTACCCAGCTTCGCTGTTAGTCCTGAAAACTGGCGATGACTGGAATTGCATACGATGCGACACCTGTAACAATCAATCCATACGAGGACCGGCATAATTCACGTTTTGAGAGCTAGGCAACAAACTGTCCGCTGGATTGCCCAATGCCGCCAACGTGCAACAGGAGGAGTCAGGACTTCGAAAAAAGCAAACCTCTGCAGCTGTTCCGGGCTGCGTACTACTGTCGCGGCCAATATTCGAAACAGCCCAGTCAGCGCTCGCCGCCTTCTCTGTCTCCATGTTTGCCGAGTCCAAAGTTGACGCGGTTGAGTTGGGTCAGTCTAGGAAAGGCGATGGTACTCTGTTCGAATAAGCATTCCTGAAAGATCAAGCTTAAACCTCTGTCAAGTCGTGTGCGTTTGAGCAGTGAATGCAAAGCCAGTAGGACCACGAGGACCGCAACGGGTGTGTTGCTTTGCATCAGTTTCACTCGCTCGCCTGAAAGGTATCTTGGTGGAAATATTACTGCGCGTGAAATGTGATGGTTGCCATGAAAGGCTTTCTCTGGCGGTAGCTTTACTCGTTTGGTGCAGATGTTGACTGGACTCTGGTTGTCCGTAGGCCGTAAAAACGATGATCGTTTCAGTCTTCCTTTGTTATGCATTAATAATATACGAGCGCACGTTTCAGTTGATATTGCTCGAGAAGACAGGCGTCTGGTCGTAGACTTATCTGTGGTGACGCGCAACGACACCAGCTGCGGAATGTAGGTGCCATCCACCCTCTTACAAATAGCAGTGTAGTGTCCATACGTTTTAATGGCTATGGAGATCAACGTTCTTCAAATATAATTCTCCCCCTAAGTAGTGATAACGTCGCATTAGATATTCACGACTACGCCGGATTGAGAATTATCCGCAGTAACCCCGTTCTACTGAGCGCCACCAACTGCCTAGCGACCGCCCAACAGTGTCACGCCCGACCCACACAGCATCCCCTCGGTAGCCCGAAAATAGAACGGCCGCCCAGGCTCGACACGTCAAGCGGGGTCGTGTGAAGGCGCCCACCCGGGAACGGCTCGCTCTTCCCACGGGAACGGGGTATCCTCGTCAAGTCCAAAACAGCTCGGGACAGATCCACGCCAGCCATCTACTAATCAAATCGCTGAATTATCTCGAGCCACACCAGCCATATACCAAGCATATCTCCTAGAAGCAAGGAATCCCCCCGCACACAACAAGTCACACACAGCACGCACACCTGCGGTCATGCGACGATTGACCTTCGATCTCGAACTTCGATTTCGACATGGAATCAATCCACGGTCAACCCGCTTCGTAGCGGGCAAGGCCAGTAAACATTCATGACGGCCTTGAAGGTACTATTGGAATCCGTGGTCGAGGGAGCGGCAGGTTACCTGCGGTATCATACGGTCTTCGCTCAAGCCTTCGAAAAGTGTTTTTGTTTTGCAGTCGGAGAGGCATCGAGAGTTTTGTCGTCTGTTGTTAACATATGAGCTGCCAAACAAACATTTACCAGACACCTGGCAGAACCAAGCCACATATCATCGACCGTGGTGCAAGCACTGTGACACTAGGGTGGGTCAGAGCCCCTATCCAGCGCGATACGTTCAGATTTCATGACGTAGTCCTTAGGTTTTTCAATCGATATCAAACGTGAAAAATTGTGTATTTCTTGCGATCGGAGCGAGATCGATATTTTTTGTTGTCTGCTTTCTACACACCAGCGGCCGAACGTTTTTTACCACGCGCCTGGCCGGCTAACGCCACATATCACCGACCGACGTGTGAGCACTGTCACACTAGGGTGGGTCGGAGCCCCTAACTAGCGCGATCCGTTCTGATTTCATGACGGAATGGTTGAGTTAGTCGATTGATTCCTGCCAAGGATTCTCATAAAAGCTGTCTCCAGAACCCGACACCTCCTACCAGGACAGGGGTTTCATAAGTATTGCACGGGCTACGCCCGCGCAATTAAACTAGGCGTGAGCTGTCCTGTGACGTGTTAAATTGGCTGCGAGGACGCAATGAGGGGGGTTTCAATTGTCCTGGCTGGCCTGACGTGGTCGGAATCAGTTCCCGCATAAATTGTTATTTCCCCGCAACTTCGAATGCCAATAGCTCGCGCCGCGGGGCCCGGCCGGGGCCTAGACCTGAGCCGCACTGTACACGCGAGCCGCCTGCGTGCCTCGCAGCCGAGAGCGTGAGAAACGACCCTCGGCCGCAAGAGAAAAGCTTGGCTTTGTCCATAAAATGTTAATTTCATATAAATAAGTATATTTGTGGTGCCCGATGTACCTAGTGTTTTTCGCGAAGTAGGAGACTGCCGCTCAGCGGAGATCGAGTAACCATTTCGTTATCCACCGAACTCAATAATGATAAAAAAGAGGAGTTTCTCGGAGTGTATGGGAAGTATATGGCAACGAAAATGACAGTGAGCAGAAACTCCATCACGCCTTAGGCACCGCAGCAGTTGTTAGATCGCCCCAAGACCAAGTACGGGTGATGATCACCGCGAAAACGAACAAGCTGCAAAGTTAGCCCGAGCAGACTCAGGTTGACCATCGAGACAACGGACGGTTCGGATACAATCGACAAACGGCCGTACCAAGGACCTGTTGGAATGTGATCGAGAAATGATGGTAAAACATCGCCATTTGAATATGTGCGGCCAATAACAACATAGACTTATCGTTGGAATGTGATTGCCCACACTCATCAACAGAGATCCATAGAGTACAACAGGCCTAGCGAAGTACAAACCAAAGTGTGTATTCCGGACCGGCAACCTCACTAAACGGGATCGTTGGATCCCGATAAACGAACTAAAGCCAAATGTGTCGTTGGATACCTATCAGCCAACGATCCTCAAGTGGGTAGCTTGCATCCGGGATCGGATCGTGAAATAGCAAAACAGTATCAGGTCGTTGGGATAACATCGCCAGAGATCGACAATGAGACAATCGTTTGATGGCGATTGGACAAAATATCCTCGGACGCGATTGTCGGATCACGATAACCAAGTGATCGTACAAAATTGTCGTTGCTAACCGATCGGCCATTTGTAGTAAAACGGGATACATTCACCCACATCCGTTAATGATTACTCAAGTTAATTTGTCGTTAGAGTCGGACAAAACTGTTTCAGCGTTTGTTGTTTGTAAAACGACATAATCGGCTTCTACTTTATCGACGGTCTTGACACGTGATCACTGGAATACGATTGGACAGCTGTCGAAAAACGTTTTTTTCGTCTGAATGATCATCGACGATTACAAAAAAGGTCAGTTAAAATACCAAGATACGATCGTCCAACGACGGTCAATTTGGTCTTTGTAGTCCGATCGGGCAACGACCGTAGTAATAAATGGTTGAACAATGATGGCAAAACTATAGTATATTCCGTAGATCCACTAGCGGTCTTCGTAGATGCAGTCACTGAAAAATCGGCGTTCATTGTAGGAATATATAGTTTTAACATGCCTACGGCGGAGATTGGGGCCAGAGTGAGTGGTCTAAGATAGTAGAGAGCTGGCAATAAAGCCCTAAGCATATCCGAAACTCTTAAATGTATTTGTGTTTAAGTTCAGCCTAGTCAGCGTGCGTCGCGCAGGTCGACGGAAGAGGGGAGGGGGGGGGGAATAGTCGATTTGGCGCCGGAAGTTATTTGAGATAACTACCTCACCCCTGTCCCGCGTGCTCAAACTGCTCGGAGACTAGTTGCACTCGAACGTCTTGGACGGCGTAGATTTGGTGTTCTTTTGACAGTTGCTGTCGAACTTTGGAGCGTCGCGTTTCAACGTTGAGCATTGGTGTCAAGCCCAATTGCAGGATGCTCCGAGAGTAGATCGCTCATGTTCACGACCGCAGACCGAAGGTGGAGTTTTTACCAGTTTGCTATTGTAGGTTCAACTACAAATCCAAACACTCGATCCGCGGTCTGTGCAGTCTTTCGGGTGGCACCCATTCGATTTCTACTCTAGGTGAACGCAGTGTGGGCCTTCGCTTCAGCGAGGCAGGCGTCACTTTGGTACCCGGAGTTGTTTATTTGCTAGCCAAACAGGTGTCGCACAGAGTGAACGCAGTGCGGGCATCTTCTCCAGTACGAGACGCAGGTGCTAGCTGAACCGTCTCTTGCGCTCCACCCTTTTCCTTAGCTTGGCCAACGTAGTGTGGGAACCCGCTGCAGCAAGGGGTTTGACTAAGTGTTTGTCTCTTGCAGCGAAGCAAGCGTCGCACTGAGTGAACCATGTGTGGGCATCTGCTTCTGCGAAGAAGCTGAGGTCCGTGCCGTTACTTGTGCCGCGACCTGTTTCGATTGCTGAGGAAGCGTAGTTTGTTGATTTACGTTAGCGAAGCAGGTGTTGCACCGAGGGAGGGTGCCGTGGGCATCTGCTTAGGCAAATACGATGATTTATGTGCCGTCACTTGTGTTGCAGGGCTTTGTTTTGGACGAGTTACCGTACGGTGTTCATCGGCTTCGGACAAAAATATATCGAACTGAGTGAACGAAGTGGGGGTATCTGCCTCGGGAAAGCAGGCTCGGTTTGGGCCGTCCCCTGCTTCAGCGAATATCGTGCCGCACGCAGTGAGAGTAGTTTGGGCATCTGATCCACCGAAGCTGCTATGGTCTGTGCCGTTGCTTGCGTCGAGCAGCTGTTGCTTTGTTGGGTAAGCGTAGTGTGTTGTATTTCCTCCCGGAAAGTAGGTGTCGCACTGAGAAACGTAGTATATGTATAGTACCTGCTTCAACGAGGCAGGCGTTGGTCTCAGTTGACAAAGTGGGGCTGTCTCCCGCCGAGAGTGAGATCAGGTCGGGTGGTTCCGTCGTGCCTCTTTCATTTGAGGGGTAAATGTAGTGTGTACAACGCCTTCGTCAAAGGAAGCGCCCCACTAGATAGGGCACTGTTTGTGTCTCTTTTTCGGCGAAGCATGTTCGCATTGTATGGCCGCAGTGTGGACGACGTCACGGCCGTGCTGTTGTTTAGAGAGGTACTACTGTACGTGAACAGTGGTATTCTCGTTAGAGATGATGGTGGCCTCGCGGGGACGAAATTTGGGAATCTTCTTCAGCGACGATTTGGTCCCGGTCGGCTTACCCTCGGGTGCCTCGTTTGCTGTTCGTCCCGGGAAGATTCCTTGCTGTTCTGTCCAGTCTCCCTATGTTCGTGGTCATTTTTGTTTTTCCCACGCGGTGTTTAAATGGTATATACTATTTTCCACCCGTGGTTCTTATTGTTCTCCCGACATTGTCTTGAGTTGTTCAGACTACTCCCTCAACGGCTTGGCAGGGTTATGGTGGTGCTGATGAAAGAGGGACCTGTTGCAATGCTGTGTACGTCGAAGGGGTGGGATGTCATTGTTTGCGACGACGATAATATAGTAGTAACCGTGCGCCGTCCTTTGCGTGTCCTAAGCTGCTTGTTGGCGACTCGTTTGTCCTTAAGTGGGGTGCGATAAGTGCCGCTGGGAGGCTCGCTCGATATACTTCGTTTTGTTTGTTTCTAAGGCGTATGTTTGAAATATACGCAGGTACATAGCCACGTACAAGCTGTTTACAGCGAAAGCCAGCGCTCTACACCTTCGCAACTTCTCGCTCTGGTTTTTGAAAGTTGGAAAACGACATTTGGCAGGGTTGTGCGTCATGCCACTACGAAAAAACTCAGGTCTCGACTATTGTTTTAAAGCTTTTAGTTTTGTTTTTTAGGTACATCGTTTCTGAGTTTTTCGGCACCTTTGACCGCCCCTTCTGCACTATATATACATGTATATATATGAAAGTCCAGCCGTCGGTTAACTCGTATTGTGGTCACGCACAAGCTTACCAAATGTCGTTTTCTAATCCTTACTAACCAAAGCGGAACAATGATTTCTGTGAGGAGCAATTTGTTCCCTACAGTAGTGTTTTTCCAGAGCTCGATACATTATTCTATTGCTTTGGAAGGCGTTCTTACAACAGCCTTGTACGGCTCGCACAACAAAACAAGTGCTATGGACGTCTTCTGCATGTTGATGCAATCATTTTAACACGTCTGATACCGAATTATTCGTCATATTAAACGAAATATAGCCTGAATACAAAACATCTAAAATAAAAAATAGGAATCTGAATACTGTATGAAATAAAGCCTCCCCAAGCAATACGAACAGTGGCCATGTCTCGCGAACTACGGCTTCCACCTCAAGCATCTTCTTACACCAATATGGTCCCCCTTTCCCCTTGTCCATGTAGATATCTTTAGTTTTGAAAAGATTAACGTACTCCGCTTTATATTTGCCGAAGGTGATATTTTACGTAGTTTCTTGGAACCAGGTCGTAGTTGTATCTGAAGCCGAGCGAAGTGCATCATTCGTGGTAGGCCGCTGACAGCGTTGACGTTCGTTCTTGTTGGTCAAACGGCAGCCAAAAGTGAGCAGGTGCGAGTCTTACCCATGTCTGGCTAGGCCCGACAAGGAGGGTGGGCAACGGTGGTGGTGCAGTCAGTCTCACCATCGAGTTGATGTATTTGTATTTGTTTTTTTCCGTGGGCACCCGCCCCCCCCCCCCCAACC
>JAYJME010001869.1:0-15069 GCA_036873775.1 Costaria costata
ACTGCTGGGCGTGCAAGCCCAACCTTCAGACTGACGGCACGTGAGGAGCGTGTTAGGCCACCCCTAAGGGTGGTGGTTGCCTTACTTCTCCAACCAACCATTACTGCTGCGATACTGCAAAAATAGTGAGGGTTTAGCCAAGTCCAGACAATTCCCAGCGCTAGCAAAGACCTATCACTACATTAGTCCCATTATACGCTCAACCTAAGACACTCATATGCGTATCCTATAAGACACGCATCAGTCCCATCATAGGCTTAACCTACTGCTGTAAGACACTCACCAACCCCATCATATGCTTAACCTTGTGCACGATGTTCCTGTACCCGTCCGGCGCATTGACGTAAAGAATGTCCCCAATCAGCTTCCCTTCTCGAGGCGCGGAGGGGCTAGAAATCACAAAAACTACCTGAAAAGACATGTCCATAGCTTCCTTGTTCGTGCCCTGTACATCATCCATCATCAAGAAGAATCGCCAAGAACGATCAACACGATGGCAACGACCATGAAGAACGGAAAGTCGACGGGTCAGGCACCAGACATTTATACACCAGGCATCAACGGAGAGGCTTGGTTGAGGTTATCCACAAGTGTACGTACGTATATAGCCATCGACATGAATGGCATTTGCTTATATACCAAGTATATATAGCTCAGCATTTTCAATGCGGCAAAGCACGGGGCGGGGGGTTATCTGATGCTGCCCTCGAATCACGGAAAACATATAATATACTTACATACATACGAAGTATATACTGTATATAGGGTCGTAGATGTCGTGCAGTACCTCTATATACTACTTCAGTATAACCCCTCTGCCCGAAGAATAGCGAAGTGAATCGTAGCGAATTGATGATGTGGATTCAGGTACTGTTGTTGGAAGGTACAGTACAGTAGATACTTGCATGGTGAGCAAAAACAGGCAGGAGTCGTACAGTAAGCAATGCTAAATAAAAAAAGAAAATCATTTTTAAAACAAGCACAATTAACACAATGACACAGACGGCGTGACGTAACACCGCCTTGTCACCACGTCGGCTGAACCGTCAGAATCATAATCATAATCATAATCATTAGCCTATACTGATCATCGTAATGACAGCATACTTATAACGAAAATGGCGAATGCCCCGGATCAGGACAACTCTACGAGTAGCATCAAGTCTCTTCTAACACTCTTTCAACCCGCATACCCGCATTCAACAACCTCTTTCAACGCCGTTCCAACAACGTTATGTACAATGAATGTTCAAGAATGCTTCAACAATGTTTCAATTTCAACGTGAACACTGAATGCTTCAACAATTAATGCTTCCACCAGTACTTGGGCACTCACGCGTGAGTCCTTTCCGCCCACGCTGATCCAGCCCTCGTACTTGTCGTACATTTCGCGCAATGCGTCGCGCTTCTCCCGCCCTTCCTGCAACATTAACATCATCACAACCATCACCACAACGACCGTCATCGCCATCATCATCACCATCATCTCGTCGTCATCGTCATCATCATCACGACCACCATCATCATCATCATCATCATCATCATCACGACCATCATCGTCATCATCATCATTATCGCCACCACCATCACCATCCCGACCGCTGTGGGCCAAGTCGTGTACCACTGTATTCATAGTGTTGTGCAGTACTCCGAAGTATACCACCAGGCACCAGGTACTATCGGTACTATCGGTACATGTACCCGTACGTACATGCAGTTAAAGTAGATACACTGGTGTACATAGGCAGTAGTAGTCTACATATCTTACGTTTGTATATCTTGCGCATGGCATATCTTGTGATTGTAGCGGTGTATCTTATGCTGTACTGCTGCTGTATCTTATCGTCGCAACTTAATTTCCAACCATTGTCACATTCAAGTCATACTGTATACAGTACAGCATGCAGCTCATACAGCAGCCACAGCAGTAGCACGAGGAGTACAATATTCGGAGAATCCAGCGCGAGTACGTATGATATGATCATGTGATATGATACCGGTATACGCGCGCTGTGAGTTTGACCCTGTGTCGATTCTGGAGTTGTACATATACAGGCAGTTAGTTATATGTATAAGCCGGATGCAGCTTTCATGAGACAGCTGGATATCGCATACTGTACACGTATAATATAATACGAACACTCGGATCTGCTCGGATTATTAATATTAATATTAATAGCAGCTTTCGGCAGACGACCGATGGGTCGAACCAACTGCTGTTACGGCGACGATTTCGGCTTTTTTCTTGTTTTTTTTTCTGTGCTCGATTTTGGTGGCTGGCACAGGGCGGCCACCACTCACTCCGGCCAACCCGACACCGATTCGTAACCCCAACCTCAGAGGCTTGCTGCTTCGTTGCTGTGCTTGGAAATCCTGTAGGTCGTTGTGCTTGGAAAGACTCTACACAAGGTCGCTGTGCTTGATAATCTACAGGAAGTATAGAGTAGGTCGCTTTGATAGCAAAGATTCTACGTAGTAGGTCGCTGAGCCTGGAAATACTCTACAGTCTACAGTAGTAGGTCGCTTTGATTGCAAATACTCTATAGATCGCTGAGCCTGGAAATACTCTACAGTTGAACAGTAGGTCGCTGCGCTTGGAAATACTCTATGAACTACTTTTACTGTCTGTAGGTCGTTGTGCTTTGACTCTATTAATAGGTCAATGTGTCCAGTGAAACAAACATATTCTACCATGATGAGCCCTGGGGGCACACTTGCATGCCCTTGCCTGAACTTGTATGGCAGTAACAGGTGTAGGCACTTGCATTGCAAAATCAAGTATCATACAGACAGACACTAAATCCCCACCAATAAGAAAGAGCCCAATAAGAACAACGCCATGCTCGTACTCACCTTTTGGTAGATATACCTAGATAGACGCTAAGAAGTTTGGGTGAAGAAATCATGCTGACAGCAGTGGCAAGCGCTGCACTAAATAATCCCTACCATGGTCCAGTCAATAATAGTCTATGCTCAAGATTGCTCAAGCTTGTAAGGTTTCAAGCCTCGCCTGGCTCAAATTAGGCATTTCTTTCTTGTTGGTGGGCCCATACTGTTACAATTACAGTGTAGTGGAAATTATTGACCTGTCTGTAGCGCCGACTCTGCTTGACTGCGTGCTCGACTTGCAAGTCATCACCTATAATACGTGACTGGGCATCTGGTCATTAGACTACAATAATAATAGTGACACTGCGTTAATCTGATTGGTCAAGCTTCTTACGTACGTATAATACAGGAATCCGGGCTCAGGCTGGATTTCCTATTTGTTTCTTTTGCTGATCCTCTTTCTTATTGGGCTCATTCCTACTTTTATTGAGCTGAAATCGAGCCGACAAAGCTCAAAAGTGTCACTGCTTTAACAGCAGGGCGACTCCGAGGCGTTTCTCATTTTGCAGTTGAGAGGTCCAGCCTGGAATCTTTTTTATACATGAAGTACAGCATATTCTTTGGGAAGCTCAGCCTCTCTTTCTTACATCATTCATTTGGGAGATCTCAGTCTGCCTTCTCATTATCATCCTGTTTCTTAAAATCATGGAGCCAGGTGTCAAGCGCTATATCTACACGGTCCGTATCGAATACGAAGAAGCTAAAAGGCTTGAGGCACGACGATAACCCTCTCCGTCTGGTGTCTGGTGCTATCTATCACACCAGAAGAGGCTGAGGGGCATTCTTGTATTCCTGTCGAGTGTCGAATTCGGAACTCTGTTTTGAAAAACACAGGGTAAAGGGCACTTACTCTGTACTGGTACACTTTCTCACAGTAAGTGGTTCTATAGTGTCGGTTGAGTAATAATGCCGGTCGCCCGCTTATAGTGCCTCTGAAGTCGCTTGGCACAGGTGGGAACAACCAGTATAATACCAGGTATTAAGTAGTAATAGTGGCAGTATGCGGAGTAGTGCCGTTTGTTGCTTTCTTAGCGTGCCGGTATTTCCGGCTGGCACATAACGTACCGGCACTACACTACCAGGTATGATATTATAGAGGGACCACTACGTACTACTGCCGGTGTGTTCTTCTACTCGTCGACATCCAGCACTTTTTTTCTCTTCGAGTGGTGGATCTGCCTCTTTGGTTCGTTTGGTTAGTTTTGCTTCATTTATTTATTTTCCTTCTTTGTTCCTCTTTGGTACTATTATGGCATATATATACGGACCCCTCGGTGTCCTGCTGCCAGTCGTACAACGTATGTATGTATCTGATATGTACGTACGCTGAGCCCGTTTGTTTTATTTGTTCTCAACTGAGGGGTACGATTTGCTTGAGTTACTTCGTATGCGTATTATTCCGGTCTGTATTTCTATCTTTCCGGAGGTATTCTTCCACTCCAGAGTTATTGGAGCCTGTTCTGTGACCACGGACTTGATTTTAGCGTAAGAACAACAAGTACTATAAATGATCGGTCGGTGGCAGGTTAGCTACAGTATATCGGTAGGTAGTAGATTGTTTGCGTCAAAATGTTTTTTGAAAAATACCGCACCGCTCCTAAAAAGAGTGAATTTACTTCGAGGTAGAGTTTGCGCAAAAGCAAATCCAAAAGAAACTTTGCAAACCCTTCGTGCGGTATGAAAGAGGGGAGCGGGTGAGCACGGGGAAACAAAAAGGAATTGCGTGGTAGGAAAAACAGCAGCAACAGCTACCAGCAATGGCGGCAGCCGCTGTATACCCAGGGAGCAAGAAGAATCAACAGCACAGTTCGCAGCAGCTATTCTCCTAGGGGAAGCTAGGGGCAGCAGCAGCAGTAGCTCAGCAGCAAGCAGCTTTTAATTATGGGACAAGTTTTTCTTCGTCTTCTGTGCTGCTGCTGCTGCTGCTGCTGTGGGAGGTATTGCTGTCGCTGCTGTTGCTGCTGTGGGAGGTATTGCTGTCGCTGCTGTTGCTGCTGCTGCTGCGGCTGGGGGTACTGCTGCTGCTGGGGGTACTGTTGCTGCTGGGGGTACTGATACTGCGGCTGCCGCTGTGGGGCGTACTGCTGTTGCTGGTGCTGGTGCTGCTGCCGTTGCTGCTGCAGCTGCTGCTTGCCATAACGCGCGCTAGCCAGTATACCCTCCCATTCCTCTGCCGTCCAATGCCCCCCTCCCATGCCCTTGGGCCTTGTCGTGTTCCGCTTGCTTCGCGAGTGTGGCCTTGATCCAAGGCAACTCCTCTGCGCCTGGTGCCACTACAAACGGCATTGTTCCCAAAAATGTAAAACCTACCACTCGTCCTCGAGTGGAGTACAGCTCTCCTGGGAGCCCCAACCAGAAAGTCGTCCCAACTTTCCCCAACTACAAAGGCATGTCCAAGTACTTGGACAGGGATCGCTAGCGTGATGAAGTGCCTCGTAGTCTGTAGGGTGGTGCTGGGACAGGCTCAAAGCTGGGCACTCATGATGTAGAAACGCAAAGGGTATATATATATTACTCGTCGTACAAACGGTAGAACATGGAGCACATGAAGTTGTGCTCGGGCACCTCCCAACCTGGAAAGCTCGAAAGAGAAACATGCTTGCTGTCTCTGTGGAAACCCCAAATACAGTTACATCAATATCTCGACACTGAGTACATGAGTACTCTCAACAAGTACTATTTTCCACCCGTTGTGTATATTGTTTTCTTGAGGTTGTCTCGAGATGGGCTAGACAATCTACCCAACGGCTGTGGAGGGTGCGGGTGCTGCTAATGAGACAGGGCCCAGTCGAGAAGTTGTGCATGTGCGAGGTGTGTGTGTCGGCAGTGTTTGGGATAACGAGCGCAAATAAGAATCCTGCGTTGTCCTTTTCGTGGACCAAAATGCTTACGGGCGACGAGTTTATCCTTACATGGGGTGCGGGGGGTCTCACTCAGCTGCTCGCTCGATTTGCTTCGTTTTGTTTGTTTCTTCAGCCTAATTCTGACGTCATCGCAGGCACATAGTCATGTAGTCATACCTGACGCTGGCAAACGTACATCTTTCTTGGCAGTCCGCTGACCGCGTTGAGGTTCGGTTTCGTGGGTCGTAGGACAGCCGAATGTGACCAGGGGCGGTGTCCGTACGCATGTCTGGCTGAGCCCGTCAAGTCTCGTGAGCAACAGTGGCGGTGCAGTCTATCTCACGATCGAGTTGATGTCATAAATATTTTTCATTCGTGGTCACTGCCCCCGCCCCCCCTGGTGTCGTTTGGCCTTGGCTAAGGGCAACTGTCCATGTGGACATGGATCCGAGCGATGACAGCGATGAAACAAATTGTTGCGTTGGTGGGCAGGCGTTCGGAGGAGTCCGTTTCCACTCCTTGACGTTTGAAGACGAAACCCGCTCATCGGGGGGGGGGAGGGGCTACTCAAAGATTGTGTCTGCAGGCGGGACTGTGGACGTCTTATGCGTACAAGTCATATGTTCGCAGCCATGGGAAGGATAGCAGCTGGATAGCAAACGTAATGGCCCAAGGGGGGCTGCTAATTGGTGTGATATAATATCCCGTCACACAAATGGTTGTAATACATGTCCCGGTGGCACGCTTGTGTCGGTCGTGTTTCAATCGATATTGAGACTCCGCATGTACCAACAGTACATATCGTGATACATTGTTGGAGATGAGTATTAAGAAGAGGGGCAACAAGTCGAAACATTAGAACGACAAGGATCAAGTTCCCACCTTCGGCGTCAATATGATTTGACCTCAACAAAGGCATAGTTGGGATCGATTCGACTATAGAGCGAAGAGATTTCTGACTCTCCGCGTAACAATATCGAAGCCATGCAGCCTAGCACGGAGGCACGGATTGTCCGCTATGTGAACCCGTATCTGACCAAGCGACGGAGCTGAACCAGAAAAAGTAATATCGCGACCCAATCAACTGAACCCATATTTAACACAAATATGTGAATCCAGGATTTGGTCCCACTTACTCCGAATTAGTACCCACGAAGCGATCAGTCTGTCGAAGCGTGGCTCCCCTGCGGAAACAGGGTAACCAAAGGAAAAACACAGAGGATATATTGGAGGCCTCGCCCTTAGATGACGCCTACACCTAGCAGCATTCCGGCGCCGGGCCCTGTGCCCGTGCCCAATGCGCCGTCCTCGCCGGGCGAGATCGGAGCTTGGCCAACCCCTATTTCAACAAAAAGAACCCACCGCGACAACATGCTTGAGAGCGAGCAAAGAGAGCGATAGTGGTCGTGTTCGAATTAAAAGCGCAAGCCGGGGCGGATGGTTGAAATAAGGGACGGTCTGGGCCATGGCGGCGAACAGTACCTGTGGCAATGACCTAACCAGGAGGTATGCAACGTTGAGCACAATGTTCCTTGGGTGGAGCGTTGCTATATGTACGTATTTAGTCCTGGTTATGCAAGGCGTATTGTTGAACACGCAGCATAGACAGCATAGAAACAGCATCGAGAGGCAGCGACCGACCGGGCCAGGAGGCCTAATTCAATTCAAAACATTGAATGATAATTGTCAGCGAGAAAGAAAACTGTAGAAAAGCAGATTGATGGAACGAGCAACAAAGTATAAAAGTACGTGTACTCGGTGGTTTTTGTGGAGAACATTTAACATAATCCACGTAAAAATTGATTGGGCTTCGGAAAAATATCAGCCTGTGGATGCGTCTCAGTACCGAGTGTTTCTCGTATCTGCAAGAATAAACCACGCTAGAGTGCGCACAATGGGCGTCAGCGAGAACACGTGAAGTCGTAGATCAAGGTTTCGTCATAACATCTGTTGATGACTCAACTGGCGTTTTTGCAGTCCAGAACACCTCAAATAGCACTACCTACACTACCTACCACTACCTACCGGACAGTGCGCGAACGATCACGAAGGAATCTGCACCACGCTTAACAATGACGGGCGCACCATCAACCGCACCACTGCGAAAGCATAACATTAAAATTTTGGCAAATCTCCATGGAGCCACACCTTGACCACCGGACACCGTCGAAGGCCAAGTATGAGACGCTGAGTGGCGGTCGACTCAAACATGTTGTATAGCGCAGTTGACTGCAGCTTTCCAAACACCTTGTACGCATTTCAAGCCGGAACGATTTCCTCTCCTACGTCAAATCAATATGCCTGACTCACAGACCCCACCGTCCAGACAGTGACAAATCACGGCACGCCGACCTTGATCCGGCACAGGCCACATCTCCTTTGTAACAAAAACCCAACTAATGTCATCATTTCCGAAGGGGGAAACGTCGGTATCTGGAGCCATGAGGTGTCCTTTCAGCAGCATCGTTCTGATACAGGTTTGATCAGCTTCAGATAATAATAACTTTCAAGACGACTGTGGGGCAAACTTGAAGGACTCTCATTCAAGAACCCGGTACGGCCTAATATAAACCCTGTCTGTGACTCTGCCGCCGTAATCAAATGCCCTCGAGGAAGGCACAGCCTCCAACAACAAACGCATACGCTTTGCTTTTAACGCTTTCAAAACAAACATTCAGTTTTTATGCGAAACAACGGAGGCACTGCAGCACCGTTGGGCGGAATAGCACTACGTCGCTTGCTGCCAGCGGTACCGACAGTGCGCATGAGGCCATCGTGGAGCGGGCCGTGATCGCGGCAGTGGGTAGGCTGCTTGCCATCCATTCCCCACCGTGAAAAACTTGAACATCTGGCGACCTCGCAAATTGCCCTGACATTGATCACAGTGCCGCTCAGTATGTCGCCCTTATGACTTAGGCATGACGTGGGATGACCTTCGGTCAACGCGCCCCACCCCGGCTGTCTCGTGCAGAAGTCATGTGAACATTGCCTATTCAGGACATTCACCATGCCATCCTTAGCATGTTGCCTGCAGTACGTCGCCTTCTTGGTGCCCGCAGCATTGAAGCTCGGGTGCGTCGTGCAGGACGCATATAAGCAACCCCTGGTGAGGACAATAACCATGCCGTTCTTAGCATGTTGCTTGCAGTACGACGCCGTCTTGCTGCCATGAACATTGAAGTGTGCTTGGTTCGTGCAGGTATCACGCGAGCAACGCTTGAAAAGGACATTAAGCATACCGTCCTCGGCATGTTGCTTGCAGTACAACGCCGTCCTGCTGCCCTGAACGTTAAAGCTCGGTTTGGTCGTGGAGAAGTCGTGCAAGCAACACCTAGTTATGACATCCATCATGCCGTCCTTAGCATGTTGCTTGCAACACAACGCGGGCCTGCTGCCCTCAATATTGAAATATGCTTTCTTCGTGCAGGTATCACGTGAGCAACACCTCATTTGGACATTGACCATGCCGTCCTCAGCATGTTGCTTGCAGTACCCACCCGTCTTGCGGCCCTTGACATTGAAGCACGGAATATTTGTACAAGAGTCATGCAAGCAAGGCGGAGTTTTGACGTTGACCATGCCGGCCTCTGCATGTTCCTTGCAGTACGAACGATACCTGCTTCCTTTCACATTGAATGAAGGTCTCTTCTTGCAGGAGTGATATAAGCAACTCCGGTTACGGGCATCAACCATGCCGTCCACGCCATGTTGATCGAAGAACCCAGGCTTTCTGCGGCATCGAAATGATCGAGGAAGCTCAGCAGAGAATTTGGCCAGAGCAAAACGTCTTGGAATACGCTGGGCTCACCTAGATCATCCTGGGTAGCACGGGAAACAAAAAACAGAAAATGCGGTGTCACCAACGGATATATTGACTACTTCGAGTATCACGACGTGGTTGAAGAACATAATTAGTACCGATATAAAAGAGCACCGAACTGCTAGCTTCAAGTAGCCCTGACAGTACAGGTTTTACACACGACGACTAGTTACCCGTTTTGGCCAAGATGCACATTGTTTACCACCTCTTACACAATGTTAGCGTGGGCTCTTTAGTCTAAGTGAAAAATTATTCAAGTACTTCATGAATAGTGCCAAAATCCAAAGTTGAGGGGCGGTAGTTGTGAACGCATGACAAAAGAAAGTAACATCATATGCCCAATCGGGGTATTTTCACGTTTTCCATGCGTTAATTAAAAAGTACAAGCACCGCCATGTACACGTAAGACCACCAACAAGCTACAGTTGAATGCACCCCAAACGTATGACAACCAGAAAACACGGGGACAAGCGTCGTGGCGGTGGTGGGCCGCTACAGGGGAGCACGTAACAGTTGGGCCATCGCTGTGGCAAGGCTTTCATTTAAAGAGAAACGTTCTAAACCATAAATACAACTTAAACCAGGGGGGGTACAACGGGCGGACCGGCTAAGATATTGCAGCCTGATGGACACTTCTGCTTCCTTTCATATGCTATAAACTGAGATAGGAAAAAAAACGTCTCGTGACGGGAAGATATTTAACAATGTCAAGCTGGGCAAGTCGTCGGCAACGAATTGTGCACTGTCGGGTGTATTGAATCTATATGGCTACATACTTCCTTCATGTATAGGAGTCAGTTGAGTTTATACAGGACCTTCACCATATCTGATTGTTTATATGTTTTGTCAGTCAGAATCCAACTTGTGTTTTGGGGTTGGACCCCATTTTTTCGCGGAAGTGGCGAAGAAAAACGCGCGGCCGCGCGGCCTCAACAAGAGCACTCGTTCGAAAGAGTGGCCATGTTTTTTTACTAATGTCACCCTTGTTGTGAAACGACTTAATAAATTTATACAAGATCGCTTTGCGGCGGCACACAGTCTGGTATGGGACACGGCGGCGTGCCGGAGTTGTCGGGGACGAAGCCATCCTTGTTTGTGGCGCGGTCGTTCGGCATGAAACGGCCAAATTCGCAAACAATTCCCGAGATACTCCGAAGATGTTCCCAAAACAATGCCGAGAATGGGGTATCTTACACTGAAATTAAATGCTGACATAAAAGTCGGAATCGTGTTTTCGTTTCGACAATGTAACCCCCTAACTAAGGGTTTCCAACGAACCCAACAACAAAGTACGGGTTTGTATAAGCCATCACGGTGTAAATACGAAATGTACCAAGCGAACTCGCTGTATTACAAGGGACAGGGGAAGTACAACGGCAAAGAGCTAGTCATACATTTTTATGACCAACGGCCGGACTCCTGGTAGCCTTGTGTATAGCAGGCGTCGTAGATAACGACATAGAATACCGATAGAGCTAGAGCACCAAAAAAAATGCATTAGCCGCCAGGAACTCGGGCAGCAGGATGTGTTTAGCTATCGTTAACTTGTGTGTGTTGGCTCAATGATGAACGGTACACCTAGGTGTTGTTTTTGGTATCCAAAGAAGCGTGTCCGTGATCACATGACAGGCTGCATCCAGTAACTGCGTATTTTTGTGATGGGAATACCAAAAACATAAGTGTACGGGATAATAAAGTAGGTATGAGCACACTAGGCTCCGGAAATAATGTGCCGTATTTTGACGTAACAGGTACTAGCAGGCACCTTGGTCCGTTGAACACGGGTGGATATGTTATGTTCTGTGTATACAAGCAGTGGTGACCTAGTGATGGTGCGGAAATAACAAAAACCAGGTGCCATGTCACGAGTACGGGATTATGGTATGTATGACATGCCATGTATGGGCGTGCACAAGAAGGAGGACTTACCCCGCTTTGCTCCTGTGAGTTATTTAATGTTGCAAATGTACATAAGCGAGTAACAACACAGCAGCATGCAGCAACCGCAGCATCTACAGCAGTAACGCACCGCCATCACCTTCTGCGGCAATGGCGTCGGTGGCTCAGTATGAATGGATGCTTGTTGTCTGTTGTAGATGTCTCGTCCCAGTAGTCTGGAATCGATGCAACCAAATAAGTATGTCTCAAAAAACACCCCGTAGAATTTGACATGGGACATAACAGCAACCACAGCATGGCAGCCACACATGTAGGTCGGGGTTTTCCGTGCGACAATGTGCGCACGAAGAAACACAGCTCCGTCTGCAGCGGTGATGGCGGTGGGGACTGTGTGAGGATGCACGGTAGTGTGCTGGTTAAGCTGTCTATTGTGTTGTTCCCCAAACGCGTCCGGTGTGTGTACACGGGACGCACTACTGTCGGGTTTGGTGTATTTCTCGACAAGCCACAGCAGCACACACGACATGCACACCAGGGCCCCCAAGGATAACACTTGCGACCCAACAGCCACCCCGCGTAGCTGTCTGCTTGCTGGACTTGACTTCGTCTGGCATCAGCGACCCGCCGCTGGGTGCGTGTCGCACCGCGGCCGTTTGGCCGTGGACTGTTGTGACGATTTTTTTTTAATGTGTTTGGTGATTGAAACGACAAAAAAAGCAATTGTGCGTGGAATGTGCACGGCGTACGCTTCAGAAAATAGACGTCACTCAATTACTGTAGCTTCAGCCAGATTGAACTATTAATAAGTTCTTAAAGTATAGTCCCCTTGACACTTAGAAATCCATGCGACCTAAAGATACTATAAGTTCATCGACATCCTGCAAAGGAAACATTGCACGGTAAACCTGTTCTTAACGCAGCTCGAAAACAAATTTTGAAAGACGTTAACGCTGGATACCCTACCACACACGCTTCGACAAGGGCAGCAATATATGACCCTTGCCAAAACTGTCGTTGGCTCAGGGCGGATTAACTAGATACGTTTGGGAACTACCATCAGTTGTAGAGTGTATTTGGCCAGCGATGCGTGACATCAGGACCGTCGGTAAGAGTGAACAATCATGAAGTCAAGGTCCATCATCGACATTTGGATCAAACGTGACGTTGGAATACGGTGCTGGTAGCGTGGTGGGTGTACTGGTGAACATCAGTCAGACAGTCTGAACAAACTACAAACACTTTGGCGCCGATGTAAAACGTAAATTAGAATTGAAGCTGTATCTTGTGCTCTCCGATGGGGTGATTTATCCGAGAAACGCTGTCGGTCTGCTGATTCATAATTTACACAAGACGTGTGCTACGATACAGGTTGAACCCTTTGACTTTTTTCTATCTGAACAACGGGGCTGTTTAACTCAAAATCTTCCCAATATCAATATTTTTTAGCACCCTATTTGTTTTCATATTTAGTCCATGTGTTTGCTCCTCGGGCTGCCCTTCCAGTTTACTCAAAAACAGCTGTCGGGGGTGATTTTGAGTTCCTCGAGTACAGAGGCTCACAAACAACAGGGTGCACCTCTATCGTAGCACGAGTCATAGTATATAGTTTAACGTGTGCGACCGTATATTTTTTTGTGCAACGCAACCTAGGAAGATCCTTTGTCTTATGCAAGATGGTATAATAAACTACTGTTCTCATGGTCGTCCATTTTCCAGGCATGCTGCGACATGCACTATGTCATCGTGGCAATAGAAACGGCGTCGAACGGACCAATCGTTCGGCACTGCCGCAAGTTCTATTGTAAAGAAGGAAGTTTCACAGAAAAAACGCTGTCAAACTGAAGCGTGGTGTTAATGGGTGGAAATGAAGGGCTGGTCACAAACTGCTGTACTACAGCAATTGTGTACTCGTACGCAACAACCGTCGCCGTTTTTGTCTTTCACACATATCGTTCCCACATTTTAAGTGGGGACTTGATTTTGCAGTGCCTTGCAGGCTGGTATTCTGGACCTCGCGTTTACGATACCAAAAACGTGTAACGACGGTGATTATCCATGCCGACGGGCCGGCGTCGTTGAAACTACTGACAAATGAGTTCGGCCAGATTGCATTGCAGCGCCTCATTGTACCACGTGCAAGTGATGACGTTTCAGTATGGGTATGGGTATTTACCAATTATAGACGTTTTACAACCGAACCGCCTGAAAAGTACTCGTGTTTTAGTGTAAACCCTGAGGGAACCTGCAGGATATCAGCACACGGGCCAAGAGGTGCGAACATACACACCTTAATCGACAACCAGTAGAGGATGAACATTGTCGCCGCGTGTTTTGTAGGCGAGTTTCATATCACGACTACGGGGAAATTTAGAAGCTACACCCGTACTTTTCGTCTTGCAGTTCGGTTTGGAGATAGGGTGGGGGTTGGCGTTTTTAGTAGAGGTGAGGGCTAGATGCCGGTCTTTCGGGCTGTGAGAGTAGCAGCGATAACTTATGCGGCAAACGCGTTATCTGGTCCATACACAACTGTGTGTTTTTAGGCTGTTTCTTACGCCAGTTCGATTTGTTTTTTTCAGCCAATTATTGGTGTTTTTGACCCGGAATGCGGTCGAATGGGTCGTGCTGTTCTCGGAAAGTTTGCACCAACCATCTCCGAGGAACCCAGATCAAAATGCGCTTCTCCATCGGAACATTTTGAATTGTGCAGGATTGACCCATCTTCAAAAATATCCGTCAAATCCAATTCAAAGGTACTTCCCAGTGCGAAATGGAGGTACTTCTGAATAATTTGTACCTTCGAATACAATTTGATGGCTACTATTGGAAATGACGCAGTGCTCAAGAATTTCAAAATGCTTCGATCGAGAAGCGGATTTTTGACCTGGGTACGTCTGGGATGGTCGGTGCACTCTTTCCGAGAAACAAACGGCCCAATCGACCGCGTTCCGGGTAAA
Organism: Costaria costata; assembly: GCA_036873775.1. Taxonomy (NCBI): domain Eukaryota; class Phaeophyceae; order Laminariales; family Agaraceae; genus Costaria; species Costaria costata. The sequence continues at coordinate 14,406 of JAYJME010001869.1, forward strand.
AAACATCAATAATTTGCTGGAAAAAAAAATCGAACTGAAACAAATCGAACTTGTGTAAGAAACAGCCTTAGAACGCGAAATACTTGAGATATTCCAGTGTTTACGAAAACAAAGGGCCAGTGACTCATTAAAACAAATCCCACAAAGAAACAAAAAAATACTTTTGTTTTGCGAATTATGTCCAGGAAATCCTGAAAAAAAAGAACGATTTGGGCAAAACATCAATAAAAGCCAATTCAAGCTACACAGTCCATACCATTGGTCAACATGCACCGAGCATTGCCCCGAACCTCCAGAGTAACACCCGAGAGCTAGACGTCACAGAACAACAAAACGACACGGGACATACACTGCTGCTTCTGCTGTGTGTAGTAGCGGGGAAACAGCACAAGAGCCTTTGATACCCGAGACGGAGGCTGCCCGCCGCCACGGCCGCGCCACCGCAGCCGCAGCTGCTTCTGCTGCTGCTGCTGCTATGCTGTTGCTGTGTGCTGTGTGCTCCAAACTGAAATATGTTGAGGATGTTCTTAACACTGCATCGTCATCGTGAGCACCACAGTTTTTTAATTTATTGATTATCTTTCGACTTGCATGTCATTATCGTTTTTCTGGGTATCGGGAGAGAGAAATCCCCCTAAGCCAGATACACCCCTCGCAGCCACCT
>JAYJME010001870.1:0-15069 GCA_036873775.1 Costaria costata
CACTCCGCGTCGCTTGAGCACTCGTCTGTGGATGTGCGGCGGGAACACAGTAAAGGTACACATAAAAATAAACTAACTTGGAGTACAAACCCAGGCATGCAGTGGAGATCATGGGGGGGGGAGGGGGGTGGGGGTTGTCGCGCGGGGGATCATTGCGGTGACGAGTGCGTCTGAATGTTACTACGTCAAGAGGCAACGTCACAAGAGCAGTATGTTAGGCAGTGGAACTAATCTTCACGATTTACTAGGGAAAGTAAATTGGATCTACTGTACACACAAAACAGCTTTACATTTAACTATTTCATCCAACAATATATGGTCTTATTAACTGCAGTATGCCCCCCCGTACCCACTGCAGTACACCTTATTCTATGACTGGCTCCATCCCGATTTTAACTAACGCGTTTTGGCCGCTCGGACGAGTGGCTGTGTACTTCGCCAATACGGAGGTGGCCGGACCCCACCCCCCCTTGCACAACTTGGGCGCACGAAGGACGTTGTGGGGACATTGTACTATGTAGCACACCATAAGGCGTACAAAACAAACGGATTTATCGACACCTTTGTGGTGTTTCTCTACGTAGTCGAATGCCTCCGTATGAAGGTTTTTACGCCCACAGTTGTGCAGGGGGTTGGGGGTCCTGGCCTCCTGTTTTGTTGAACTTTTTAAATGAGTTTGCCCCAGTAGGACACCAATCCCATGGGGGTCCCGTATCGAGAAAAAAACACCAAAGTACAAGAAATGGAGGTAGCACAGAAATAGGGCTGTCACTCTTGCCGTGTGTAGAGTGGGCCAAAGATCGGATGAAGATGTAGAACCAAAATATGGCCCTTCTTCCGCAGCAGGGCAAAACAATAAAAGTAAAATTCGAAGTATTGTATGTACAGCGGTGCAATCGTATACCAGGCCCGTTCTCTAGCTGGAGTTCGTGAGTGTTTGGAAGGCCGGGCCGTGCATCTGCTGAGAACGCGTGCTACGATAGAGGTTGCACTTTTCTCCCCTTTTTGTTTCTGAATGACGGGGCTCCTTAACCCAAAATCGTCGGAACGTCATTCTTGGTTTTAGCAATATGATTATTTTGAATGCCTAGTCCATGGGATTGGTCATCCGGCTGCCCTTCCAGTTTACTCAAAAACAGTTTTCGGGTGTCGACGGAGCTACTAAAGCGAAGAGCGTCAGAAAAAAACATCATGGAACAACACCTCTATCGTAGCATGGGCTTGAGGCCCTTCGGTAACACGGTGCCGAACCCGTGCCGGAAGGCGTTCAATTGAAGTCCGGTAACCACAGCGGTGTCCGCGCAAATTCAAGACGGGGCCCTTGTGTACTGTTTCAGTGATACACACCTTCATGGCAGCCTCAAAAGCAACAGTAGGGCGACTAAACTCTCACCGGACGATGGACACGAAAACGCCCTGACGAGATCGGAAGAAGGTCCCACTGTAACGCATGATGCGGGCGGAGCGGATCGAAAAGGGCACATACATGTCGCAACGCAGGCGGGATAAAGGATGGGGCGTGAATGGGCTTTGGATACCGGCAGAAGGCGTCGCCATAACAGCAGTGGTGCGGAGACCACGTTGGATTTCGCCGCGTGACATCTTGACTGCTACCCCTCACACAGCATTTCGTGGCTATCGGTATCTGCACGATGTTGTAACCCCCGCCATGCTCTTATCCTGCCGTGTGAAGGAACGCGCATACCATGTAGCGGTACACACTCGGAACCATTTTGGAAATATATCACTTTCACCAGGGCGCGACATATGGCGTCCACAGGGCATAATCCTAACCCTTGCCCTACTTCTGGCACGTTGGCCTGATTTCAAGAGCTGCGGGTGCTGCTTCTCCGGTCCGAACCCCCCCCCGCTCTGTCTCCATTTCGTCGAGAAGTACTTGCCGTCCACACAAACAGCTTTTGACACAAGTGACAATCGAAGATGACCCATCGTCGAGCGAACTCACACCTCGAGTTTCGCTTGAAACGGCGGACCACCAATGCGGCAGTGGAAAACTCATGTTATGTGCAGGTTACGTGCCGTTCAGAGCGTATTTTAATCCTCCATGGTGCCTGCGCCATCGAGGCCTCCCGTGCATCAATGGTGTGTGCAACGTGCTACTCACCGCAGCTGTAGCCATGTACTCCTGGCTGGCAATCGCAGACGACACCGTCCTCGTCGCATGTAGGGTCCTCCGGGCACTCTGATAAATAAGTTGCGAAATATAGCACGACGAGGAGGCGATATATCAGTACATGCGTCGTGTACCCACCTGCGTCACGGTCTGACAAATATTTAATAACATGGTCCCCAAAAACGAAACACCACATAGCCACTTAAGCACGGATATGGTCCATTCTCGAAGCCGGCGTTGTCGAAATATAGCGTGGAGCTCGGCATATAAAGGTATCAGAGTTACAGACTATGAGATGCTATCTAAACGCCAAGCAGACCACAGGCGACATCAGACGGGATTCAGAGAGATTTGATGTATCTGCGAGGCTGCAAGTGACCCGGCGTAGGTAAAAGGACCGGCCGAAGCGGCGCACTGGAGGCAGCTGTCTAAACGCAAGCGAGGCATTCCCATGGTACCCCTTGCCATAAATCAACACCACGGCGTACGCAAGCCGAGTGGCACCAACGCCAAGCTGACAAACGCGCGATTCCATTAACCCACTATTACGGGGGACCATCGCTAATATGACCTACTGTAGACACCAAAACCTTTACATTTCCCTTTGTTTGCTAACCGTATTTGGTCCATATTTGACAGGACCTACTGTAGACGAGATAGAACCTACTGTAAACACCAAAGGCTACATATTTCCCTATTTTGGCTAACACTTTTTGGTCCTATTTACTATGGTACCCCGTAGTAGTCCCAGTGTGAGTGTCGCTACAACTGAGCCTCGATTATAACGTTCCGTCTCTGTTGACCCGTGACCTACCTATTGCTAGTCGTACCAGCTGCGGGCTCAACTAGTAACGACCCGATGTGCACAAAACCTGAACTGACTCAGCCCAAACAGGAAAAATGCCGACGGACATGATGAGCTGCCAAGTACGTGAACGGTATTGCGTATTGTTTGCATGCCATTGCTTCTCTACACCAAGAGAAACTTAAGGTTAGCCCCATATCGTGAACGAGACGCACGCATTGACCCAACCTTCAATATCTAGATACACCCTTACCGCATAGGTTGGTGTCGTCGAACCTGGAGCGGATATCGACACTTGCCCGAGTTCTACCATCACAAGACGGAGAGAGGGGTGGGGCCGAAGAAACACTTGATTCGTCAATTCTGAGAGAGGTAAACGAAACAAACTTGGTTGTGAATAAGCAGGCAAGCGGGGGACTACAATGAATAGGATGACCCGCGGGTAAGTGGTCAGGCTGCAAACCGTATGAATTAAATCTATAAATGCTGCGGGCCCCATGAGCCACTGCAAACGTCAACGGTCTAAACAGGTCCAACACACTACATTGTGCTCGAATAGCATTTGTTTGAGGGTCTCGTCACTTGCGCTGCGCTGCGTGATGGACAATGGTGACATACACGAGGAATTGATAGTCGCCGTGCGTGAAAGGAAGACCCACGAAAGTAGGCTGCCCAAACATGTTTTCCCAGCATTCCACCCAACCGCTCGGCACCTGGGAACAATGGGCCCAAAGACTGCTGAAATATGAGAGTAGACACTGTCCGGCCTCAATTCACAACCGACCCAATAACCCTGCAATGAAGCCCTCACGTGATAGGTATGCACTGCAGATCATCGTTGCGGGAGAAGAACCTGTGCAAGAGGGACCACATCGGAAGCAATTGCACAAGGCTTAACAAAGTAAACAACATATTCTAAACAAGTGAATCGGCGGTGGATATCGTTTCCGGTAACTGTTCCGATCGTTCAATCTCCTGCCCCAAGCAAAGAGAAATAGGTCAAATATACATACCTCAGTCTCAGACGAGCCCGATGAATGGACGTTGTACGTCACCATGTACATGCGAACGATCACAGGATGCCCCAAACGCGTTTTTGACCAGTCTGGGTGCTTCCGTGTTTATCCAAAGACACCCCCTCAAGCATGCGATCGATCAAATTTGGGTTGGAATAACGTTCGACACCGATTTCGAACATGTATGATGTTGTTCATTCTCAATGAGTGAATGAAACAAATAAAGAACCTTCAACGACGCCAGTATTGGAATATAATACTTTCACGTTGACCGTATCTACCTTGACTCTCGAGGCCTGGCGTGCCTCATCTGAATATTCATGTTCAAGGGGGACCCTACACATTTGGAGAAACACAAGCGGTCGTTCGTCGTGCACACGTTATAGCAAAGGGAGAAAAACAACAACATCAAGAAGACGGAAAAAAATGGCCTGGCCCGGTATAGACAGGTACACAATGCACAGAAGAGCACGAGTTCTTCACGCCCTCAAGTTGACGGAACAACGTTTATCCAGTTTGTTATTGAGCTGCCTATCCAAGTCCAGTCGTTAGCCAAAGCGTCATGTTGCTAACCTTCCATGTACACTACATTGACGACAGGGATAGTTTGGATGCGACTCACACGAGTTGCAGATACTGTGCTCCGCGGAAGATGCCTTCGGGCAACGTGGAGAACTCGTTGCGCTTGGCGTTCCTGACACCAAACAAGCGTTATACGGCAAATGACGGGGCGACGGGATAATGCCCGAGGCACTAATGAAGGCTCGTTCTGCAACACGCATCGACGCCCCTCCTAATAATACTACATTCTCGACTGGACAGCATGTTATAAGCTCTCACGAATCGGGCAATAATTGAGAACAATACCGCCACGATGTCAACCGGATGGTTGACGTAGAAACATCAACACGTCGGGCAAAGGTGTGTGATCAGTTCACGGCTTTGGAATCACCCCGCTGCGTGCTCGCAAAACCTTCATCCTGCTCAGCGCTACCCTGCTTCGCGAATGGCACCCGCCATCGGTACTAGCGTTTCCGGGCGAGAGTGTAGAAAGGCAGGCGACAGGAAAGTTTAAGCTGGTGGAAATAACGTGTGAGGGCCGAGTTGTTAGATGCCAATGTTGCTGCCTTCGAGGGCATGACCCTTGTTGGGAAAAGTGTGTCGATTCTACTTGGGACGTGCCCGCGATCTACGCAATAGACATTCTGTTTGAAGTGGTTGCCTCCGTCCGGTGAAGGGGGGAAAAGGGGACCGGCTGATGTGGTCGAATGGCCGACTTGGTACGTCATAGTGGGCAGGAGAACAACCTCCCATGCTTGGTCGCAGCTCTCTGAACCGAATAGAAACGTTCTGCGATAGAGGTGTTGTTCCAATTATTGTATTGTGAGGCTCCTCCCGTTAGGAGCTCCGTACTTCAGCCATGACCTGATGTTTGAGCAAACTAAACGTGCAACACCACTAACGAATCCATGGCCTAGATGTAGAATTAAACCAGATACACAAAAAACAATCATGACGCGCCGACGAGTTTGGGTTAAGGTGCCCCCTTCAACCCAAAACCATAGCACCAAAAATGGTTCGTAGCACGCGTCAATGTAGACCATGCAAATGTGTGGAACGATTGTTCGTCAGAGTTTACGCTCACACTTTTTCCAAAAGTGGTGAACCGTCGAAAAGGCCCGTCGGTAACGTGGTGAGCCTGTTGTCGGCAAGAAACCTGCCGCACATACAAACGGGGACAAGTTGAAACAGTCGAACCGGGGTTTTAGAAGCTGCGAAACGCGGGCCGTGTATCTGCTCAAATCCTTACCCACTCATGGTGCGCCTGCTACAGGAATGCTACAGGATAAGCCGACCAGAACATGGCCACTTCCCACGAAGGACAGAAACAGCGCAAAAACTTAGTTTAAACGAACACTGTGGGATAAACTGGACAAGAAGAGCAACTAGTCACTCGTCCAGATCTACCCTTTTCGCAGGTTCATAGTTTCTCGAACACGTTGTGCTTGAAGAGCTTGGCCCCAACATGGCATAACTCACAGGGATATGAGATTCTTCGATGCGTCCAGAAATCCGGCGGGCAAGGTGGTAATCTGGTTGTCCGGTAGTCGCCTAGTTGGCGAACGTGTAGTTGACCACATGATGGGCAGTGCGAGGGCGGAATACCATGGGGGTTTGTTCGCGCAAATCGGTACAAACGGTTCTCTGCACACGCCCCATCGTGGTGTCCGCAGACATGCGGAAATACGAACCCAAGGGATATGTACTGCGCATGGACTCAACTCAACCGCGTCAAGAGCACTAACCGCATTGCCTATTTATGGAAAATGCGAAACCCGTCGAACTAGGCACAGATGGTGCCCCTCGGACAATGCGCCGGGTTGTTGCTTCCTCCGACGGCAGTCTCCAACGTATGGCCGGGTCCATTTCCTACGAGGTTTCAAGGCCTCCCCGCGAAATGCAGGCGATGGACAAACGGCAGCCTGATAAGCCACGAAGCGTGCCGAGGGCAGCTTTGGATGCTCAACATACGAACTTCAGGGCTCAAGGCGATAGAACACTCTTGTCAAGCATGCCACCACCGGAGCGTGCGAAACCCACGAAGAAACACCGCCAAAACAAATAGGTGTGTAGACAGACACCTCCCGGGCGGGCGGTAGAAACCATAGCAAGCCAATCACATCGCCTCTGCGATACGAAACCTTGGGTGTGTGCTTTCGTGAAGTCACTCACAATGACTCCAAAGCGGTGTTGTTCCTCACGAGGTCCGTCGGCAGGGTGACTAATGCATTTTTCTCAAGTGTCCTGGATAAGCACAACGTTTTGAAACACGAACACACGAAACATTTTGCTTTCAAACGACTTTGGGGATTTCTGCCGTGAAGGTGTTTTGAAGGAATCGTTATGTTTCTAGAAAACTCGCAACTGCAGGACCACTTGCGCAAACATGTTACCGGTGTGGTCACGTTAAAGAGACTGCTCACAGAGATGAATGCGACGAAACGTAAGGTGGTCGGCACGAAATCGGTTTCGGTCACCAAGGCTTGTTCCGCGTGCTAAGATACTAAGATAGAGGTAGCAGTTTTTGGCATTTTTTGCTTCTGAGTGACGGAGCGCCTTAACTCAAAATCGTCAGGGGCTCGTTCTTGTTTTGCAATATGATTGTTTTGTGTACCTATGCCATTTTATTTGGGTTGCACTTTTGATTGACTCAAACATATTCCATGGGTGAAGTTCAAAGCTCCTAAAGTGAGGAGCCTCAGGTACAAAACGGGGGCAACTCTATCGTAGGACACCTCTCGTTACCAAGTTGTGCAGTACCGGTACAAGTTTGTTATCCTGTTTGATCGTGAGTGCCTTGAACCAGAGGAGTATGCGTGTTTGCGGGAAGTTAGATCTGTCCCTGCGTTACGTTTCCTTCGTGAATCGTTACAGCGACACCTACGGCCTCGGTAAAACCAACTGCAAAACCCATATATCAACCGTCAAGGTGGTTAACTCTGAACGCCAAGACTCTGATCAGTCGGACTGCGCGTCACCGAACCAACTCCAAATTAAATGTTGTACTTTCATATCTCACATTATCAAACGAACGTTTGGCTGGCGGGTGTCCGGTAACGCACTTGTTAGATAATTCAGCCGTTCTAAGAGGCCCTCCGGATGTGATATCAATTTATGACAGTCGAAACCCCTTTCCGGGTGGTACAAAGTGGTGCGTAGCCATGACAAACATATTTCAACAGAGGCAGCTGAATGCTCGGCGACACGGACATTACTGATATATAAGCTCGGTCTTGTTTTAGTGCCACTCACAACAACCTCAGAGAAGCCATATCGCTGAACACATCGCCGGGCAAGGAGCTGAGATTATTGTTGAACAAATTCCTGGTTTGTTAAAAGGAATGAACCGGTAGGAAAGGGTTAGCAAAACGCGGGAGCTGTAGGTGGCGTCCGTGGGCTGCAGACTTTAGACGTCAAGCAACGGGGCTATATGCTGCGGTGTGGGTTGCAGTTTTGACGAGAGGCGGCGACGAACAACAATACCCACAAGGTTCATCTCGTCAAACCCAAACCTGTTGATATGAGAAAGAAACGTGTCGGTTACGAAGCGAACCGATGTGGTCAATCAGTCCGACTTAACCCGTCGTTAAAGCAGTGACAGTACTATACATGTTCCGGCATGACCAGCACTAGCAAACGCGAGAAATCAGCACGGCCTAGCCGTATATACCCAAACCAGCATATGCCGTTATAAGCGGCATGCTTGATGTGTATGGATAACGTTTATGAGAGAGAGAGTCAGTACGGATGATGCCACTCACAGATCAGTAACAGACACCAAACCGCTGAAGGCGTTAGCCGGTAGGGTGGTGAGATGATTCGACGAAAGACTCCTGGTTCGTGACGAAGGATGAAACAGCAGGCAAGAGTCAGCAAAAGGCGTTGGGATGCTGCACACTTCGAACCTTAAGACACTCGGCCATCAAATACGGTGCGGGTCGCATTTTCGGTTGTTCACCCGCAAATACCAAAGAGGCCCGTAACGAGTTTCTCTCGCGTAGAAGTGGGCGTGCATGGCGTACTGAATACAAGTACCAATAGTAACGTTCAAGTTATATATGTGGCGAGAAACAAACTACTGACCGATGTTCACATGTGCTCTTCATCTTGTTCTTCATCTTGGATTTAGTCCAAACATGCTACAATCCAATTATTGTGATGCAGAAATAGGCATCTACACGAACGGGTCTGAAAAACGTTTGGTGTTTTGGTCGCGCTTCACTAGGTATGATCACCGGAATTCATGTTAAACAGTCGAATCATCTACGTGTCGAAAAATCACAGACGTAGAGTACATCGGTAATACGTGGGTTACATGTTATCGATACTTCCTTTGGGGAGTTTGATCCAGTCCGGCGAATGTGATACAAGTACATCTCGAAGCCAACCAAATTGAAAAACGCCGAGGAGGGGAGGAAATAAGCAAGCAGTCGGATCAAGTATGTCCCAGGCTAATATTCAACGTTATAAACATTCTCAATGAGTGAATTAAACTAACAATGCCAAGATGGATACAACCGTGAACGCCACCAGCAGTGGTATCGAAACATTTAATGTTGACCATAGTTTACTTGACTCTCGAGGCATGGGGTGCCTCATCTGAATATTCATGTTCGGGAGGAACCCTACACATTCCGACCAAACTCAGCGGTCGTTCATCGTTCTCACCTTATAGCAAAGGGAGAAAAAACATTTCAAGAAGACAGGAAAAACCCGGCCTGGCCAGGTATAGACAGGCGCAAGATGTACACAAGAGCACGTGTTCTTCACGCCCTGGAGGTGACAGAATAACGTGTCTCAAACTGATATCGAGCTGCTTTTCCAAGTCCAGTCGTTAGCCGAAGCGTCATGTTACCAACCTTCCCTACACACTCCACTGACGACAGGAATATTCTGGACAAGACTCACAGGCTGTCCAGAGCCTGTGCTCCGCGGAAGACGCCTTCGGGCAACGTGAAGAGCGCGTTCCTCTTGGCGTTGCTGGCAACAAACAAGCGTTATACGGCAAATGACGGGGCGACAGCATATTGCCCGAGGCACTGTTGAAGGTTCGTTCCGCAACACCCATCGAAGGCCCTCCGAATAGTAGTGAAACGCTCTCACGAATCGGACAATAATTGACAATAATACCGCCACGATATCAGCCGGATGGTTGACGTAGAAACATCAACACGTCGCGCAACTCTGTGATCTGTTAACGTCTTTGGAATCACACCGCTGCGGGCTCGTAAAACCTTTATCGTGTTCAACGCTACCAGCTTCGCGAATGGCACCGCCATCGGTACTAGTGTTTCCGGGCGAGTGTGTAGAAATGCAGGCGACAGGAACGTTTAAGCTGTGGAAAGAACGTGCGAGAACGGAGTTTTTAAATGCCAACGTTGCTGCATTCGAGGGCATGGGACTTGTTGTGAAGTGTATGTCGATTCATACTTGGGACGTGCCCGCCATCTATGCACTAGAAATTATGTTTGAGGCGGTTGCCTCCGTCCGGTCAAGGGGTCAAACGATAACCGGCTGATGTCGTCGAATGGCCGACTTGGTACGTCTTAATGGGCTGGAGAACGCTCACATGCTTGGTGGCAGCTCTCTGAACCGAATAGAAACGTTCTGCGATAAAGGTGTTGTTCCAAGGATCGTGTTCTGAGGCTCCTCACGTTAGGAGATCTGTACTTGAGCCATAAAACTGGTTTTTGAGCAAACTAAACCTGCAACACCACTAACGAACCCATGACCTAGATGGAAAAAGAAACCAGATAGACAAAACAATCGTGACGCCCCGACGAGTTTGGGTTAAGGAGCCCCCGTCATTCAGAAACAATAGTACCAAACCATTCTCGTAGCACGCGTCCATATAGACCATGTTGTGTGTTAGACCATTGTTCGTCGTCAGTGTTACGCTCACATTGTTTCCAAAGAAGGTGAACCGTCGAAAAGGCCCGTCGGTAACGTGGTGATCATGTTGTTGTTAATCATCCTGCCGCACATACAAACACCGTAAAAAACGATGCCAAGGTAAAACAGTCGGACCGGGGTTTTATGAGCTCCGAAACGCCGGCCGTGTAGCTGCTCAAACCTTACTCACTCGAGGTGCTCCTGCTACAGGAATGCCACAGGATAAGCCGATCAGAATATGACTACTTCGCACAAAAGGCGCAAACGGCGCAAAAAACTTCGTTTAAGCGAACAATGTGGGATAAACTGGACAAGAAGAGCAACTCTAGTCACTCGTCCACATCTACCAGTTTCGCAGGTTCATAGTTTCTCGGAAATGTACTGCTTGAAGATCTTGGCCCCAACATAGCATCACTTACAGGGTTGTGAGATTCTCCGATGCGTCCAGAAATCCGGCGGGCAAGGTGGTAATCTGGTTGTACGCTAGGTTCCTAGTTGATGAACGTGCAATCGACCACAGCATGGGCAGTGCGAGGGCGGGATATCATGGGGGTTTGTACGCGCAAAATCGGTACAAACGGTTCGCTGCACACGCCCCCTCGTGGTGTCCGCAGACATGCAGAAATACGAACTCAAGGGATATGTACTGCGCATGGACTCAACTCAACCACGTCAAGAGCACTAACCGCATTGCCGATTTATGGACAATGCGAAACCCGTCGAACTAGGCACATATGGTGCCCCTCGGACAATGCATCGGGTTGTTTCTTCCTCCGACGGTAGTCTCCAACGTATGGCCGTGAACATTTCCTACGAGGTTTCAAGGCCTCCCCGAACAAAATGCAGGCGATTGACAAACGGCAGCCTGATAAGCCACGAAGCGTGACGAGGGCAGCTTTGGATACTCAACATACGAACCTCAGGCCTCAAGGCGATACGACACTCTTGCCAAGCATGCCACTACCGGAGCGTGCGAAACCCACGAAGAAACACCGCCAAAAACAATAGGTGTGTCAGACAGACACCTCCCGGGCGGGCGGTACAAAACCTAGCAAGCCAACAACATCGCCTCTGCGGTACGAAACCTTGGCTGTGTGTTTTCGCCAAGTCACTCACAATGACTCCAAAGCCGTGTTGTTCCTCACGAGGTCCGTCGGCAGGGTGACTAGAGCATTCTTCTCAAGTGTCCTGGATAAGCACGACGTTTGGACACCACGAACACACGAAATATTTTGCTTTCAAACGATTTTGGGGATTTCTGCCTTGAGGGTGTTTTAAAGCAATCAATTTTTTTCTAGACAACTCGCAACTGCAGGACCACTTGCGCAAACATGTTACCGGTGTGGTCACGTTAAAGAGACTGCCCACAGAGATGACGGCGACGAAACGTAAGGTGGGCGGCACGAAATCGGTTTCGGTCACCAAGGCGTGTTACGCGTGCTAGAATACTAAGATAGAGGTAGCAGGTTTTGGCTTTTTTTGCTTCTGAGTGACGGAGCGCCTTAACCCAAAATCGTCAGGGTCTCGTTCTTGTTTTGCAAAATGATTGTTTTGTGTACCTATGTCATTTTACTTGGGTTGCACTTTTGGTTGACTCAAAACATATTCTATGGGTGAAGTTCAGAGCTCCTAAAGTGAGGAGCCTCAGGTACAAAACGGGGCCCCTCTATCGTAGGACACCTCTCGTTACCAAGTTGTGCAGTACCGGTGCAAGTTTTGATGTCGTGTTTGATCGTGAGTGCCTTGAAGAAGAGGAGTATGCGTGTTTGAGGGAGGTTAGATATGTCCCTACGTTACGTTTTCGTCGTGGATCGTTACAGCGACACTTACGGCCTCGATAACGACGCGTGCTACGATAGAGGTTGCACTTTTAGGCTATTTTGTTTCTGAACAATGGGGTTACTTAACCCAAAATCGTCCGAGTGTCATTCTTGTTTAGCGGTATGACTTTTTTAATGCCTAATCCATGGGTTTGCTCGTCGGCCTGCCTTTCCAGTTTACTCAAAAACTGTTTTCGGGTGCGATACGGAGCTCTTAAAGTTAAGAGCCCCAGAAAAAACATCATGGAACAACACCTCTATCGTAGCATGGGTCTAACCAACTGCAAAACCCATATAAAAACCGTCAAGGTGGTTAACTCTGAACGCCAAGAGTCTAACCAGTCGGACTGCGCGTCACCGAACCAACTCCAATGTAAATGTTGTACTCTCATATCTCACATTATAAAACGAACGTTTGGCTGGCTGGTGTCCAGTAACACATTTGTTATATAATTCAGCCGTTCTAAGAGGCCCTCCGGATGTGATATCAATTTATGACAGTCGAAACCCATTTCAGGGTGGTCCAAAGTGGTGCGTAGCCGTGACAAACATATTTTAACAGAGGCAGCTGAATGCTCGGCGACACGGACATGAATGATATATTTGCTCGGTATTGTTTTAGTGCCACTCACAATGACCGCAGAGACGCCAGATCGTTGAATACATCGCCGGGCAAGGAGGTGAAATCGTTTTGGAAAAGGTTCCTGGTTTGTCAAAAGGCATGAATCGGTAAGAAAGGGTTAGCAAAACGCGGGGGGCGTAAGTGGCCTTTGGGCGCTTCAGACTTTAGACGTTAAGCAAAGGGGCTCTATGCTGCGGTGTGGGTTGCAGTTTTGACGAGAGGCGGTGACGAACGACGACACCCACAAGGCCAATCTCGACAAAACCAAACCGGTTGATATGAGAAAAGATCGTGTCGGTTACGAAGCGAACCGATGTGGTCATTCAGTCCCACTTTACACGTCGTTGAAGCAGTGAACATACTATATATGTTACGGCATGACCGGCAATAGCAAACGCGAGAAATCAGTACAGCGTAGCCGTACATACCCAAACCAGCATATGCCGTTATAAGCGGCATGCTTGATATATGGATAACTGTTATGAGAGAGAGCCAGTACTAATTATGCCACTCACAGACGGGTAAGAGACACCAAACCGCTGAAGATGCCAGCTGGTAGGGTGGTGAGATGATTCCACTCAAGATCCCTGATTCGTGAGGAAGGATGAAACAGCAGGCAAGAGTCAGCAAAAAGCGTAGGGATGCTGCACACTTCTAACCTTAACCCCTTTAGAGCCGGAAACGGTTTTTGGGGACAAACCTACTTGGAAATAGTGTGGGATACTTTTTTGGGGTAGTAAAAAGGTTTAAAAGGCAATCGATTCCTGGGTCGCAGGGATGGTACTCGTGTGTCGACTCGTGAAATGAAACACGTGAGAACAAAAAAAAAGGACCAAGTGCGTGGCGCTCTCTCTCCTCTTGCGTCCCTTGGCCGTAAAATTCCTCTCTGTACCGCGAATTTGATGGGTTTCCGCTGCATTACGAGGCGTTGTAGTGGGACGTACGTGAGCCGTCAGAAGCTTGTAGCGTTGGCAGCAGCCTCAGCCAATACAAAGTAGCAATACTGTAGTACTGCCGGGACAGTCCCAGCTATGATAGCCTTCTCATACGAAAGAGCCCCGCTAGAACTCAAGCCTCTGACATCTCCGGGGAAATAATAAATTCGGCAGCGGTTGCAGTAAAAGTAGTGTGGAAAAACAACAAACAAACATGCCCTTTCTTAACCCCTTTATTAGAGCCGGGAACGGTTTATGGGGACAAAACTACTTGGAAATAGTGTCAGATCCTTTTTTTTTCGGGTAGTAAAAGGGTTAACTAAGGAAAAATCTAGCCTTGGCCAATGTCTCGGTTGCTCAAAATATATACTTCGTATGTATATATTATAAAAGAGAAAAACGTCAGCTGTGAGATCGAGGATTTCGTCGAATATCAACTTTGCAAGCTGCGTGGGATACTTCGATCGCGCGTACTACATGTTTTGTGTCTTTTGGAGAATATATAGTCTCATTATTGAGGGGAAGAAGATATATATATATATATATACATTCCATGTACTTCGTATATATTTAAAAAAAATGGTGAAAGCTTACCCCCGGTAGGACATGGCTGCGCCCAAGCAATGCGAACGGCTTCCTCGTACGAGACAGGGGAAGTTTTCGGGAGGGTGGAGTTGTACGCGGCAGGAGGGAGAGGAGAAGGAGGAGGTGGAGGGGATGCAGACGGGGGGCGCACGAAGCTCGTTGTCGCCGCCGCCGCGTGAAGTTCTATCTTCGGAGAACGGTGACCGCGAGGCACGCCGGTCGTCGTCCTCCTCCCCCTCGTGTCTTGCAAGGCGCAAGGGGGGGGTGCAGACCACGTGGGGTAGGGAAAGGCACCTGGACGCGCGGCGAATGGAAGACGAAACAAATACAAAGAAAGAAAAAAGAAAGTAACAAAAAAAGGAGGAGGTGGAGGAGGAGGAGGAGGAGGAGGAGGTTTGCTGGCTGCATTGCAGTGCTCTAAAAAAAAGTAAAAAATAAAAATAAAAACGAAAGAAGAAGAAGAAGAAGAAGAATAAACGAAACACAAAAAGAAGGGAGGTTTTTTGTCTATCTGTCTGTACGTACGCAGTTCATTAAACATACGAAACGCCAAGGAAAGGGGGGGCATTTTTGCTGCTGTTATATTATAGCAGTAGTGCGTTATAAAGACGAAACACGAAAAGAGGAAGGAGCGCGGGGGGGGGTGCTACCTTATCGCCATTTTACTATTTCTGAGTAGTTTTGTCCCCAAAAACCGTT
>JAYJME010001871.1:0-15068 GCA_036873775.1 Costaria costata
CACGCGCTCGCTCGCATTCTGACTTTCATGGGCGGATCGTGCCGTCGGGGGTGATACCGCCGGGTATAACATTCCCATAGTGATGTTGTGGTGCTGACGCGCTCCCGCCGCTTCGCCACCGCTACCATGCACCACGTACGTTTCTGAAGCAGGTGTCAGGGCGCACATGGCACGTGCCCATCAGGGAAGAAAACGGAGGGCCGGGGACCGAGTGGTTGTGCATCGACTTAGACGCCTTCTTCTCGGGGGAGGACCGGCCGAGTGAGGAGGTTTGCCGTGAGGAAGAAAGATGACCTTGCTAGGAGGGGAGGTAGGGGGGCGAGAGTGCTGCCTGTGAATTTTGCACGAGGAGGTTGTTATATTTTGCTTGAAAATGTTTGGGGAAGAGATGACACCGCTCGTGTTCATGTCGATGATGAAGCTCGTTCGCCCTTGCTGGTTGCTTCGTTGTGGCCATCACTTTTATACAGCTACTCTATTTATTTTTGTTGTGGTGTTGTCCTTGGCCCCGGAGGTTGAGGTTTTGGGGGGGCGCCCCGTCTGTGCGCCGTGAATAAGGTGTTCCGCATGGGGCAGTCGTGGGTTGCTGACATTGTGCGCCGCCCGGACGGAACTCAATCGTGAGCCTTGTTGGAGCAGCATCAGGCACACTGTGCTTTGTAGGTCGGCTTGATTGTGTTCTTTCAGGACGATTGTCGGTTCCAACAGGCTTATTAGCTGCATCAGGCTGTCTTGACCTCGTAACTACCACCCAAGCGAGGTGGAACGACCATACGGCATAGATCCCAACCCGTACGGGGTGTCTGGTAGGCAGATTTGCGGCTTCATAATGTGGTGCGTAGTATGCCGTGCGGCTTGTTGCGAGGAGGTTCTCGCGCGCAGGATTCCTTGCTGCCACTATGAATAGTAGATAGCGGGCTTGACTCTCTCTCTCTCTCTCTCTCTCTCTCTCTCTCTCTTCGGTTTCCTCTCCTTTACATGGTGATGGCAATAAATCCGCGCAGTGAAAGCGTAGAGCAAGAGCTTGCCCCCTAAGGTGGAACCTTCGCTGCTCGAGCGTGGGCAGGACGGTGCCAGCATGGGGTGCAACATAAGAGCCAGATGGACGATACGCTACGTATTCAAGCGGAGAGAGAGCAGCGCGGATGCTGACCCGCAGGCGGAAAATCTGAAGGCCGACCCCGTCGACCGCTGACGTTGTAATATGTCTCAATTAGGCTGTTCTAGGGTAGACCGTTTGGAGTTTGTTATTTCCTGCCTCGTGGGGACGCTATTATACTTACAAATACTACCGTAGCGGTAGTAGACCCTGATGTAGACGTATAGCCTACGTACTGCTGCTGTACTGTAGTTCTGCAAGAAGATATCGATGTGAAGACGAGTGCATCGGAACGCGAATGTGTTGTTGGTTCGAGCGGGCTCTTACAGCGCGGGTGTTCCCGAATGGTAATCCTTTTGGTTTGTTTACCTCCGGCCCTCTGCCCGAGAAGTACTCTAAAAGAGCTGATTATTTTTAACTCTTCAGTGGCACTTTGCTCTCCCCTTTGGCGAGAGGTTGAATTTAAGCCCAGTCGACAATATCCCCGTAATGAATTCCACGCTTTGACGATGATGTTATACAGACAGTGACTGAGACGGCTTTGCACATAATATGTGCCTGGACTGGACTGAAATATACTGCTGTGTATTTGTGACGGCGGGCCCGGTGGCAGTAGATCTTGTGCCGGTATATGTGGCGCCGGAATCTCTGGTACCGGTGGAACCAACGATAAATTATTACAAACGAGCATATAGGGAACTCAAGAGGGTATACAAGTACGAGTACATCAGGCGTTATCACGAACCATGGGGAAGATAGGCAGGCGAGAGCTCCGAGCGAACCTTCGCCATTACTGATTACGACTAGATGAGACACACACACCACGATGATCATGGCCGAAGCCAGACTTCTGCCACGTTGACGAGACCCTTGAACACTACCCCCACCTCGCCCCCGCATTGTTGTTGACGGCCGGTGTAGCGGTTGCCATCTTCTTGTTTTTTTCTTACTCTCTACTCCTCTCCGTGTCATGTCATCTCCGCATATTCGTACATACATGCATCTGGTCTGCTGTCGACCGTGTCATTTTAGTAATCTACCAACTGTAGCTGCGCACACAGCACAACCTGCTTGACGTACAGCTCGTCGAGAGGCTAACCTCCTGCAGTTGTACCTGTTGGTTGCTGTCTAGCCCCGGTGACGATATCGTGCAGGAATGATCCTGGAGGACACCAGCACATCACACGGCACACAGGTATTATTTGGTACAATGACAAGCGCTTCCACGACGCCCATCAGAAAAGCAAGGCGGAGAAATATAGTTTCCTCCACCTCATTCGGCAGGTCCATTCCGCCGCATCATACATGCCCCCATTCACACAGAGCTCTCTAATCTATCATGGATCATCTCCGAGCACAGTCAAGATACCTATCCGTGATATCTCTTTCTCGACGTTCCAAAGAATATACCGGGGCATTTGCTAACTAGGCCATTCCAGACATTAAACCTTTCCCTTTCTCACACAAACACGTCGTCACAGTCTTCTCGCACAACCAATCAACCATTTTGGTGTCAAACTCTTAAACAGCGGCATCCTTCACGACACGCTTAAAACAGTGCGTATTGTAGACACTACTGCGACACGGACCGAAAATTGCCTCGAGAAGGCAACAGAATACCCGCAACAAAATCTCTCACCCCCCCCCGCCACCCAGCCCCTAGCCAGCCTTTACGGGAAAACCGACGACGTCAATTTGTCATAGCGCTCTTGCTTTGCCTCCTCTACCTCCAGTGCTTGCTTTAAAAACACCCCTGCTTTCATCGGCCAGTACACCCCTTGGAGACACACGCTTATCGAATGCAACACAATGGAAACGGACAATCATTGGGCCTCATCGTCGCCTGCCTGAACTCAAGTGGACGTCATATACCCCCTCTCCCCCACTGTCACGCTTTTCGAACACACTGGCCCAGCGTATGCGTTGTATTAGCAGCGGAAGAGTCATCGGACTCCACCTTCGCCTCTCTGACCTCCAACGCTCGTTTGGATAATACCTCTGCCTCCCCCCGCCGTTCCGCTTCTCCAACGCATTCCCCCAGAGCGTTCAACGTTTCGGCAACGGACAAGTCGTCGGGCCCCATCTTCGTCTCTCTGATCTGCAGCTCTCGCTTGAAAACAGCCT
This sequence comes from Costaria costata, assembly GCA_036873775.1. Taxonomy (NCBI): domain Eukaryota; class Phaeophyceae; order Laminariales; family Agaraceae; genus Costaria; species Costaria costata. Next base: position 3,224 of record JAYJME010001871.1, read on the forward strand.
CTGCCTCCTCTGGCCGGCCCGCTTCTTGAACGCACCTTCCGAGAGAGCGCAACGAGTGAGCAATGGACAAGTTGTCAGGCTCTATCTTCGCTTCCCTGATTTCCAGCGCTCGCTTGAAGAAAGCCCCCGCCTCCCCCGGCCGGCCTTCCTCTTGAACGCACTGCCCCAGGGCGTCCAACGTGTCGGCAATGGACAAGTCATCGAGCTCCATCCTCGCTTCCAGGATCTCAAGCTCTCGCTTGAAGAAAGCCTCCGCTTCCCCGGGCCGGCCCGCCTCTCGAACGCACTTCCCCAGAGTGTACAATGTACCGGAAATGGACACTTCGTCGAGCACTGTTTGCGCCTCCAAGATATCCAGTTCTCGCTTGAAGAAAGCCTCCGCCTCTTCCGGCCGGCCCGTCTCTTGAATACACTGCCCCAGAGTATACAACGTCTCGGCAATGGACAAGTCATTGGGCTGCATCTTCGCCACCCTGATCTCGAGCGCTCGCTTGATGAAAGTCTCCGCCTCCGCCGGCCGGCCCGCCTCTTGAACGCACTCCCCCAGAACATTCAGCGTGAGGGCAATGGACAAGTCGTCAAGCGCTACATGCGCCTCCAGGATCTGCAGCTCTCGCTTGAACAATACCTCCGCCTCTCCCGCCCGACCCGCCTTTCCAGCGCACCACCCGAGAGCGTGCAATGTGTAGGAAAGAGAAAAGTCGTCGGGCCCCATCTTCGCCTCTTTGATTTCCAGCGCTCGCTTGAACAAAGTCTCCGCCTCCCCCCACCGGCCCGCCTCTAGAACGCATTGACCAAGAGCAGTCAATGCGTTGGCAACGGATAAGTCGTCGGACCCCATTTCCCCCTCAAATATATCTAGCGCTCGCTTGAAGAAACCCTCCGCCTCCCTAGGTCGACCCGCCTCTCGAACGCACTGCCCCAAAGTGTACACAGTTTTGGCCATGGACATGTGGTGGAGCCCAATATTTGCCTCTCTGATCTCCAGAGCTCGCTTAAAGAAAGCCTCCGCCTCGTTCGGTCGGCCCGCCTGTCGAGCGCACTGCCCCGTTTCGCACAACGTTTTGGCAATGGACAAGTCGTTGGGCTCCACCTTCGCCTCTCTGATCTCCAGCTCTCGCTTGAAGAAACCCTCCGCCTCTGCCGGCCTGCCCGCCTGTTCAAGGCACCATCCCAGAGCGTTCAACGTGTTGGCAACGGACAAGTCGTCGGGCCCCATCTTCGCCTCCCTGATTTCCAGCTCTCGCTTGAAGATAGCCTCCGCCTCCACCGGCCGGCCCGCCTCTCGAACGCAACATCCCAGAGCGTACAACGTCCTGGCAATGGACAAATCATCGGGTTTCATCTTCGATTCTCTGATCTCCAGTTCTTGCTTGAAAACAGCCCCCGCCTCCCCCGGCTGACCCGCCCCTTGAAGGCATACTCCCAGAGCGTTCAATGTGTTGGCAATGAACGAGTCATCGGGCTTCATCTTCGCCTCTCTGATCTCCAGCTCTCGCTTGAAGAAACCCTCCGCCTCCCCCAGCCTGCCCGCGTCTTGAAGGCACCATCCCAGAGCGTTCAATGTGTTGGCAATGGACAAGTCGTCGGGCTTCATCTTCGCCTGCCTGATCCCCAGCTCTCGCTTGAAGAAATCCTCCGCCTCTCCCGGGCGACCCGACTCTCGAACGCACTGACCAATATAATACAACGTGTCGGCAATGAACAAGTCGTTGGGCTCCATCTTCGCCTCCCTGATCTCCAACTCTCGCTTGAAAAACTCTTCCGCCTCCCCCGGCCGGCCTACTTCGAGAATGCAATGCCCCAAGGCGCACAACGTGTTGGCAATGGACATGTCGTCGGGCTCCATTTTTGCCTCTCTGATCGCAAGCTCTCGCCTAAAGAAAGGCTCTGCGTCCCCAGGCCGGCCGGTGTCTCGACTGCACCACCCCAGAGCATTCAGCGTGAGGGCAATCAACACGTCCCCGGGGTCCATCTTCGCCTCCCTGATCTCCAGCTCGCGCTTGAAGATAGCCTCCGCCTCCGCCGGCCGGCCCGCCTCTCGAACGCAATGCCCCAGAGCGTACAACGTCCTGGCAATGGACAAGTCGTCGGGCTTCATCTTCGCCTCTCTGATCCCTAGCTCACGCCTAAACCAAGCCTCCGCCTTCCCCGGCAGGTTTTTCTCCCGGACACAATGCCTCAATTTCTCCGCCGCCACCGGCCGGCTCGCCTCTCGAAAGCAATATCCCAAAGCGTTCAATATCTTGGCAATAGACAAGTCGTCGGGACCCAACTTCGCCTCCCTGATGTCAAGCGCTTGCTTGAAAGCAGCCTCGGCCTCCCCCGGTCGACCCGCCTCTCGAATGCAATGCCCCAGATTGTACAATGAGTTAGCGATAGACAATTCGTCGGGCTCCGTCTTCGCTTTCCTGGTCTGCAGCTCTCGCTTGAAGATGGCCTCCGCCTCCTCCGGCCGGCCTGCCTCTCGAACGCACTGACCCAGAGCGTTCAACACGTTGGCAACGGACAAGTCATCGGGTCCCACCTTCGCCTCCCTGATCCCTAGTTCTCGTATGAAGGAAGCCTCCGCCTCCCCCGGCCGGCCGGCGTCTAGAACACACCACCCCAGAGCGTGTAATGTGTAGGCAATGGAAACATCGTCAGGTCCCGCCTTTGCATCATAGATCTTCAGAGCTCGCTTGAAGAAAGCCTCGGCTTCCCCCGGCCTGCAAGCCATATGAACGCATTGGCCCAGAGAGAACAACGCGTTGGCTATGGGCAAGTCGTCGGGTTCCATCATCGTCTCTCTGATCTCCAACTCTCGCATGAAGAACCCCTCCGCCTCCCCCGGCCGGCCTGCCTCTCGAATGCACCGACCGAGAGCGTTCAACGTGTCGGCAACGAATGCGCCATCGACTTCTACCGTTGCCTCCCTAATCCCGAGCTCTCGCTTGAAGGAAGCCTCTGCCTCCCCCGGCCGACCGGCATCAAAAACACACCGCCCCAGATATTTCAACGTGCAGGCAATGCGCAAATCATCGGGCTCCACCTTTACATCCAAGACATCCAGAGCTCGCCTGTGGAATTCTTCCGCCTCCCCTGGCCGGCCTGCCTCTTGAGCGCACAAGCCCAGTTCGTCAAAGGTGTCAGCAAGGGACAAGTCGTCAGGCTTCAGCTTCGCTTGCCTGATCTCTAGCGCTCGCTTAAGGAAAGCCTTGGCCTCCGCCGGCCGGCCCGCCACACGTACGCACTGCCCCAGAGCGTTCAACGTCTTGGCAATGGATAAGTCATCGGGCTTTATTTGCGCTTCCCCGATGTCCAGCACTCTTTTGAAGAAAACCTCCGCCTTCCCAGGCTGGCCCGCTCCATAAAGGCACCATCCCAAAGCATACATCGTGTTGGCAATGGACAAGTCATCATGCTCTGTTTGCGCCTCCCTGATGTCCAGCTCTTGCCTAAAGACTGCCCCAGCCTCTGCCAGCCGGCCGTCCGCTTGAATGCACTGGCCAAGAGAGAACAACGCGTTGGCAATGGATAAGTCATCGGGCTCTAATTGTGCCTGCCTGATCCCCAGCACTCGCTTAAAGCAAGTCTCCGCCTGCCTTGGCTGGCCCGCCGCGTGAAGACACCATCCCAGAGTGTACAGCGTGTCGGCAATGGACAAATCATCGGGCTCTATTTGCGCCTCCCTGATGTCCAGCTCTCGCTTAAAGGCAGCTCCCGCCTCTGCCAGCCGGCCTTCCGCTTCAGCGCACTGACCCAGAGCGAACAACGTGTTAGCAATGGACAAGTCGTCGGGATCTATTTGCGCCTCCCTGATCTTCAGCTCTTGCTTAAAGAAAGCCTCCGCCTCCCCTGGCCGGCCTGCCTCTCGAACGCACTGCCCTAGAGTGTACAACGTGCTGGCAATGGACAAGCCATCCGGATCCATCTCCCCTTCCAGGATCTCCAGCTCTCGCTTGAAAAAAGCCTCCGCCTCCGCCAGCCGGCCTGCCTTTCGAACGCACTGCCCCAGAGCGTACAGCGTGTCGACAATGCTCACGTCATCGCGCTCCTTTTGCGCGTCCAGGATCTCTAACTCTCGCTTGAAAAAAGCTTCCGCCTCTCCGAGCCGGCCAGCCTCTTGAACGCACTCCCCAAGAGCATACAGCGTCCAGGCAATGGACAAGTCGTCGATCTCTACTTGCGCCTCCAGGATCTCCAGCTCTCGCTCGAAGAAAATCACTGCTTCCCCCGGCCGGCCGGCGTCTTGAAGGCACCACCCAAGCGAGCCAAGCGTGTATGCAGCCTGAGAGCTAGTTCCAAGGTTTTTATCCTCCTGAGCTTGCAGTGCTTTCCGAAGCCACTTCTCAGCATCATTACTGCGCCCGGCGGATATCGCAAAGAGGCCATACTTGGATAAAATTGTGGCAAGCGGAGTACTACAGCCGTCGACGGGTATTACGGGCTGGTGGCCCGAACTTACCATCTCCGAAAGCCGGTCGGAAATTTCTTTGTACTCCTTCTCACGACCCTGACCCAGTAGACCCCTACCGAGATACCAGACGGCCGCCATGTGTACCTGAGGGTCAGCTCCTGGAACGTTTACGCAGTTCTCAATGAGCTTGCGCATCAGAGCTTCTACCCCGACGTAGCTGTTCAGTCTGTATAGATCACCGACCAGATGTATCGCGAACAGCATCAACGGGTCTTCAGGACTCATGGTGAGTAACTGAGCGTTGTAAGGTCTTGAGGTCTGCCAACCTTCCCCCCCAACATGTTTCAACGCGCGCCACAACTCTGCCAACGTGTACACGTCCATCTCACACGCAACAACGTTCAAACAAGAGATGTGGGACGTCCATCTCTGAATGGCTTTCAGGCGAATGCCGGCCCACTCTTCGCTGTTTTCCCTTACGAACTGCAAATGGGCCCTATGCATGTGGTAGAGGCCAGAGGATTCCTTCCTCAAGACAGCCAGCTGCTCCAGGACTGCCATCGCGTCCTCGACGGTTTTCATCTTGTGCTCAGCGTGTACACTGTCGTCGTCCAGAAGCACCGCTGCATCCTGCACCTTGAAACCGTAACCGTCGGGCAGCACCATAAGTGCTGCGTACAGCTGTTCGGCATTGCTATCTTCTTGTCCGCGGTACATAAAGCCGGCACGCAGAATGGCAAGCCGGTTTACATCGCGGTCGTCCACGCCGACGGCTTTCCCGCGTTTTTTTCTCATAGCATTGGCCTGAGCGTCGATTTCCCCCAAACCTTCTGCCCAAGCCTGTGTACGTTTGGCCACGCCATCTCTCCCCTTTCGCGCGGTGCCCCAACACCTTCCCGCGAACGCCACGTCCATTGGAAAAAAGTTGCAGCGCTCCAGGATGGTATGCGCCTCGTCCGACAGACGCTCGTCCTGATGAACACCGGCCGCACCCCGCAAGAGGTTCTCTGCCTCCTTGAGAGGCAGCTTGTCGACCACCACCTTCTCGTCGAGCCCCACTGAATCGTGCCGAGTTGTCACCAGCACCCATAGGCCCGTCTCCCGCAGCTTGTCGACGACGGCTGCCTCCCACACGTCGTCCGCTACCACCAGGCAACACAGCCCCCGTTTGCCTCCTTTTCCTTCCTTGACTAGCTTCTTGATGTAGCTGGCCATGTCACCGCTGACCGTCGCCGGATCGTCGGCTGATTTCCCCAAGACCTCTTCGTACATCTTCTTCGCCAGCGAGCGCATCAGGAACGGTAGACGATTCGCACGCCCTCCACCCTCACCAACGCGCAACCACAGCACACCATCCGGGAATGACGCTTGCACGCGGTTCGAGCGAACCCGCGCCTGGATCTCGGTTTCGCCTTCTTGGGGACGGTGGATACCACGCCACAAGTCGACAAAACTGGCGGCGACGGTGGTCTTACCCGAACCGCTCCGGCCAACCAAGGCCATCACCGTGGGATCTCCGCCGCGGCTGAGGCCCTCCAAGACGCGGTCCATCACCCCATTTCGTAAGGTGAGCCACGACTGGCAGACCGGAACTCCTCTTGGTGCCGTTTTCCGCGTCGGTACTACCGTCAGGCGATTCTGGTTGGGAAGCAAGGTGCAGGACGAGGATGAGATCTTACAAAGTTGGAGTTCTTCGATATAAGAGCTGGTGCGAGTAAAAAAACATGTCCGTTACCGTTGATCAATCTAAGTAATATCAGACGTGCTTTGAATCAAGTCACAGTTCCTTATGTTGCGTATTTCGTCGTACTCACCATCATGTCGACCGCGGCCTCAAGTTGATTGGAGATGTTCACCCCAGACGCCACACCCATGATCGGGGCAAGTTGGTCGATGCGTCCCCGCAGCTTCTGGATGCGGACACCGTGTTGTACGGAACATAGTTTAGTTTCAACGCCTCTCTTCTCGCCGCCGTACTCGGCCACCTCGTTGAGCTCCTCGATACACCCTCGCAGTGGCGAGACGTCGAAGCCCGCGGAAGTGGCATGGTACTTGTCGATCGCTTGCCCCGTAAGTATACCGCAGAGGCTGTGCAACTCCTTCAGCTCTTCTTGATGGCGCACAGCCTTGTCCACCACACCCTTGGCCTGCTCCAGTAAAATGAGCAATGGGGAGACGACGGGGATATCCGTACAAGCCTCGATGCTCCCTGATGCCAGAACCTCTGCCACAGTTGCTGTTCCAAGTGTAATCGTCCCACGCGCAGCAGCTCCCGTATCGTCCCTGCCCACCGTCGGGGCTCTTGCCGCTGCCATAACCTATTAATAGTAGCGGTCGTGAAACGGAGGAGGGGGGGGGGGGTATGCGAAGGGCGCCCTCGGTCAATGACGAGGGAGAAAGAGCACACGTTCCAGCTTGACGGGTTGTACTGTATCACATTTAGTGCACATGATACTCACCATTCTTCGCTGAGGTCTATGTGTGTACGGCATATATAGTGAGCGCTCAAAGCATGCAATGGCACCGATCCTAAAGCGACTACAGTACACCAAGGAAACAGGAGCCGCGCTAGAGATCCCCCTTTCGAAGGAAGGCAGGTTCTTTTGCAGTGTGAATAGCAGAGAAGACGGTAATCACTGCTGTTAACATCATACTTCGTCTATGAACAGACATACACCTGGCGCGTGGTTGTGGGATACAGCTGTATATTTACGGGCTCTTGGCAGAGGAAAAGGGCAAGCATTGATAACGTCTTCGTGCAATATGATGTATTGTGTGTCTTCTCGTGTGTCTACGCTATATACGCGGCACAACTCTTGTTATCGGTGTTTGCCATCCGACAATACGAAGCACAACCTCTAACGACGTCCACTCATGACCATCTACAGAACAAAATGGGCAAAACCAGCGAATTCTACACGACATTCTTCTGTTTGTCATCTCCGACAACGCGCAGTATATATAGCCTTTCACGTCGACCACTAGTAAACAGCTACCTTTGCAGATGACAAAAACTACTGGCGAACGAATGTATAGGGGTGCATCCAATTCTCCTGAAGCTCGCTCCTCACGCGAGGAAGTCAACACCTCACCCTAAAACCGGCCTCGAGAAAAAATTGAACGCATAATAACCCGATGAAATACCCCGTGGCCTGCGTAGGCCACGAACAAAGGCGTAGAACACACACGAATGGGATACCAACAACAGTGGGTATGTAGCTCCTCGCCAGTCCGAACTACCGGGTATTTTGGTCGCACGGTGCTATTTATTTTACGCGGGACCATACCGTAGTAGTATTGTAGTATTCACGTCCTCCCACAGACATAAAACATACATAGTCCCCTATTTTTACAAACCATATTTGCTCCTCATTACTATGGTTGATACCCCCGTAAGATAAGCCCACCCCTACCCTAGCATGCGGCAACCCATGGAAACCCAATAAGGAAAACCTATCGGACAATAACTATTGATGGCCCCATTCGTTATACCAAGGCCCACTTCCGGCTTAACGTCGACCTACTACTCCACCTGCTTCCCAAACTTCGTCGTTCTCTTATTAAGCGCTCGTCTATACTCCAAAAAACGTTGGCGTTGGCTGCGACGACACTGTGTGTGTTTTGTTTTTACTGCTTATCCTGGTACCATGTTCTATATATATGTTGCCGCCACCCGTTGGTTTTCAGATTTCAAGAACCTGCACGCGTAACAGGCGATCGGTGCTCAGCTTTTAGGTGCTCATAATAAGCAAAACAACAAGGTCTCGAGGTGGTTCGAGACTGAGTCATTCTACGATAGCCCCCCCAACTTTTCTTTAACGAAGTCACCGGTTTTGAAGCCAGCTCTCCCGGCCGTATCTCCTGAAATACGGCGCCCCTGGCCACCCCGACTTCATCGTTCGATACTCCTTCGCAAACAAGAAATTATTGGAAGATATGCTTTTCATAGCATCCTTCCTCCTGTCGAACAGCCATGAAACGTTCGTTAAAGAATGTCGCTGGTTTTGGGGGGGGGCTATCGTAGAAGCAGTCGACTGTTGTCGTGCAAGCACCAAGAAGGGGCAGTAATGGTGCTTGTATGTTTTAAGAACACGAGCCACAGGTAAGTATGCTGTTGATACCAGACAACAGGCAGTATTGCTGTCACTCTGCTGGCGGTTGGTGGCACAGGGGGGATCGAATATCGGCCGGTGTAGTAATTGCACATGGGTTGTTTTATGAGTGTTCTTCCACGGACGAAAGTGCGAGTTGACACCATCCGTCAGTAGTACTACAGTAGAGCTTACCACTTTTTCGATAAAATGGTTGTCACACACTGTTTACGAGACACAGGGCTTAATGCTCACCAATGGTTGATTGAGTCTGATTGGCTCAGGGATAGGGTTAGGGTTTGTTCTGTTTGTATCGTACACAAGGTGCGTCAACCATTTTTCTCGAATGAGTGGTGAGCTGTGCCAGGCCAGTTCGATGAACATCCGACGGGCAGTGGGAATTAATGCTCAACCCAATGGGCCATAAAGGGGAAGGCAAGTACCGGGAGGGAGAAGGGGAGGCACCTGCGACCACGGTAACAAGGGACAAAAGGTCGACGAGCGTAAACATAAAAGTTTCCTACGAGTTGAGCTGGAAAGTAAAATGTGATTGCTACGGAACATTAAAAATCTGAATAAATAATAAACGTTCGTGATTCAATAACACCGTCTGCAGCTAAGCTGTTCGGTCGATTTTCGAACCTCGTCACCGAGGATAGTACCAGTTGGAAATTATCTGGAAACCTTGGGAAAGGGGGGTATGTTACACTCTCTCCCCCTCTACGCATCACCTCTCCTCGACCGTACTAAAAATATACATATAGAAACAACCCGCCTCAGAGGCAGCCTAATGCAAACAAGCAAACCACTAAAACTCTACCCCCCCCCCCTCCACTATATCGTCGGATAAGGTCTCTCAGATAGCATGCGGAAAACGCAAGTCGACGAGCGTTGCAAGGACCCACTTTACTGCACGTGAAACCCGCTTGTCACGATTTCGCTCAGCAGTAACAGGCAGCCGCACTATAGCGGGACCTTCGCACCTTACGTACACGGTAACACCGCAGCTCCGTCCAGGATGCAGGACAGCAGTACGGCTGGTCTACTGACTGACCTAACATCCAATATCCACTGTATCAGCCTTATTATACCTCATGAACGCCGACGAAATAGGCCCTGGTTCGTTCTCCTGTTATGGCTGCGGAGGGTCTTATCCACCCCCCATCCCCGGGTTTCCGGGTGGCGCCAGTATTCACGTATTGATTTTTGTGCAGTTAACTACACCGTGTTTTGACACGCTGCGTTTGGACCCTCGGCTGGTTCGTGCGTGCCTTAGCAGAGAGCGGGCGTGTCAGCTTGGTGTTCCATCTACAGCAGCTTTGCGGTCTCTTGAGATTGGCCGTCCGCGCTTTCTCAACGGAGGTCTATACACCTCTACTTTGGGGTGTTGCAGTGGTCGAAATTGGTCAAAATTTGGGAGACAGAAATTGAGACAAAACAACAAGCGTAGTGGTCAGAGGAGGGTACACCCCCCGTTTTCGAAGCCAAAGGGGGCTATAGGCAAAACACGCCTGCGGGAGGCGTTTCCACGTGCCCCCACCTGCCTCAAATTCAATTTTGACGCGCTGGCAAAAGCCCCCCAGCCCATGCATGCATGCAGAGCACGCGCACCGCCTTTCTTTTTTTCTTTCGGACACGTTGTTATTATTGGGGCTGACGGTATTTACCGTGGCGAAGGAAGGGGTGCCAAAAGGATATCCCCTCTTTTGACTCTATACAACTTGGGGGGGGGGGGGATATGCCCCCCGCACTTCTACTACCTTTATTATGTATTACTCCTTTTTTTACCATCATTACCCCCCCCATTTGACCGAAAACATGCCCCTTGACCACTTTGGACACAGCTTCGATGTTTTCCACCGTGGGTCTGTTCCTGGTCTGCCTCGATGATGCTCCGTCGTAAGCTCCTATCTAGTTCAATCTGTTCTAGCAAAGGATCAACTCGCACCCCCAAACGGGCCAAAAAAACTGGCCCAAAACTGCGCCCCCTCTTTATTTTTTTGCATCGAGCGAGAAAAGTCTGAACTGCGGACCACGATTGATTTCCAAAGAGCAAAAAATAAATATTACGAGTAAGACAAAACAATCTTTTTTTTTAAGGATCCTTCCACTTCGCTAGCGTGTTGTAATAACCTACTCTCTCCGTCGTCGTGGGTCTGTTTAAGAACGGATTTCACGACGGAACATGGAAGCTATGAATCCAAAGTGTTCATAAAGAGGCATATATTTAGAAAGAACGGGTAGAGCGCCCAAGCCCGCCCAAGTGTTATAGAGCTGTCTCTACTGTAAGAAGAGCAGGAACGGCGCTCCGTCTCGAGAGGTGAATGCGTGATCAATAGAGTGATCGATGATCAAATAAATGACTCAAGGCAAGCAACAAATGAGTAGTACCCGCCCCCCTGGTCGGTGAAAACCCGGCGTGCTCCGTCCCGGCATAGTAGGGATGCGAGGGTCTATGGTCATACGACTACAGCCATGCACGAATTGAGTACACACACACCCCCTCCCGTTGTTCCATCTCGAAAGGGATGCGTGATGGTCAATGATCAAATTACTAAGAAGCCTGCAAGCAAAAAAAAAAATAAATACGGTACCCCCCCCCCCCCCCCCCACCACTCACTCACCGAACAAAGGGCTGGGTGGATTTGATGGTGACAGTCTTGCCGCTCCCGATGACGATCTCCTCCAATTCCTCGCGGTTGTCGTTCGGGAGGCAGTCCACCCTGATCACACTCCCCAGGTCGATCTCGCCGCCAAGCCCCACGTTCGCGAAGTACTTGTCGATGTCGTCGCAGGCACATCTGTCATCATCATCATCATCGTCATCATCATCATCATTGATCGCGTCGCCGTGCCGCAGGTTTTGGTTGCATCAGAATCCAACAACCAGCTGCAGCATATTTCGTATCATAGCATACACATAATGTCATATTTTGAACTTCAAGCAAAACAAAAAAATTGCGGCTGGCCTGTGGCTGTAAGATCGAGAACCCAACAACAACCGCAACTGCACAGGGCATGCATTATCATTATCATATATATCATTCGTAGTTCCGTGCCCGGGGGTGTGATGCCATTTCGTGCAAAATACAAAATGCCAGCTCGAGATATTCTTTCGCACACCTTAATTTTTGAAGTTTCGATAATTTCGATTAAAAAAAAACAAAAACATTTTGCGCTCGGACGTCGGATCCCACGCTCGGCGGTGGTGCGGAAACACTTCAACTTCCTCTGCTTCTTCGTCTTCGTCTTTCTCCCTGTTCCATCTTACGATGGCATGCGTGTGTTCTTCACATTAAACCGTTCTTCTACTCGTCGACATCCAGCGCACCCATTGTCCGTGCTGATTCTTCAC
>JAYJME010001872.1:0-15068 GCA_036873775.1 Costaria costata
ATTCTGCAATTTATTAAATTTGCATCGCAAGGAACTGCTGGAATCTCTTCTATGGGTGATTTCACATTTCATATTATTTTACTTGCCGTAACTATAATACTTTTCCCAATACATGTAAGACGTGCTCATGATCTTGGATGGTCATTGCGCATGCCTTTGTATTTTTCTGTTATTCCATCAATACTTAGAATTGCATTACTTATGATTCCTCTTTTTGTATTACTTAACCCAGGTAGTTCTGAATTGATTGGAAAACTTTTTGTAATAATGCCATATATCGGATTGGTATTTTGGGCATTGAATCAAATTCAACTAGTATTTATGGTGCTTCTTTTCTTTGCTCCAGGTACAGGAGCTCATAACCGCTTCGCGGGACCTGTTGAGACTACATTTAACCTAAAGAATCTCTATGGATTTAGTATGCTAAAAAAGCTTGCTAAGACCGACTCTCCTAAGTAATATCAGTATACCTATATATGTCACATAAACACCACAATAACAATACATCACAAAAACATAACCATTCCTCAGATAATAACCCTAAAAACAAGGATATTATCAATCCTGAGTCAGATATTTTATCTACAGATGAATCAAGTACGGTAGAGGAAGAAGTTCAAAGTAGTGAGCCTAAAAACGATAAAAAAAGCAAGGAGGGCAAGGAAGGAAAGGATAAAGGTCAGGGCGTTAAAGCTATCCTTATAAATAATATTGTTTTTATAATTGTTATCTTCGTAACTCTATTTGGTCTATATGGAATTTTAAGTGATAGTTCAAAAGCTCCTGAAAAAATTTCTATTTCTCAAGTTGTAAGTGATATTAATTCTGGAAATGTTAAAAATATAACTATCGTAGGGGAGACGCTTACACTTACTTATGCTGATGATGCTAAGAAAGAGGCAGAAAAAGAATTGGATAGTTCTCTCTCGACAACATTAGATAACTTTGGAGTTGATAAAGAAAAGTTGCGCGCCGTTGCAATTGAAACTAAAAGTGATAGAGGTGCAGGATTCTGGGTTTTGAATATTTTGCCATTTTTACTTCCGGTTATTTTGCTTTTCTTTGTTATCTGGTTTTTATCAAGACAAGCTAAGGGTGCGAATATGCAAGCATTTAGTTTTGGACAAACACGTGCAAGATTAATTTCTCCAGATGATAGTAAAGTTAAAATTACATTTAAAGATGTGGCGGGTGCTAAGGAAGCAAAATCTGAACTTGCTGAAATTGTAGATTTCTTAAAGAATCCTAAGAAGTTTATTGATATCGGTGCAAGAATTCCAAAAGGTATTTTGTTAATGGGTGCTCCCGGCACAGGAAAGACTTTACTTGCAAGAGCCGTTGCGGGGGAAGCGGGAGTTTCTTTCTTCTCAGTTTCAGGTGCTGAGTTTGTTGAGATGTTTGTCGGTGTTGGTGCAAGTCGCGTGCGCGACCTCTTTAAGTTGGCGAAGGCAGGCGCGCCCGCAATTATATTTATAGATGAGATAGACGCGGTCGGGCGCGTCAGAGGGACAGGCGTGGGCGGAGGTAACGATGAGCGTGAACAAACCCTAAACCAAATCCTAGTTGAGATGGATGGCTTCGAGCCAAATGAAAAAGTAATTGTCATGGCTGCTACTAACAGACCAGACGTACTTGATCCTGCGCTTTTGCGCCCTGGTAGATTTGATAGAAGAGTAACAATTGATTTACCTGATAGGACTGATCGATTAGCAATTCTTGAAGTGCATGCAAAGAATAAGCCATTTGCAGAAGATGTTAATCTTGCTCTAATTGCAGAGCGAACTCCAGGATTTTCAGGCGCTGATCTTCATTCTCTTATGAACGAAGCAGCGATATTAGCTGCGCGAGAAGATAGAAAGAAGCTAGGACAATTTGATCTAATCCGATCTATTGAAAAAGTTATGCTTGGGCCTGAGCGAAAAAGCCATTTACTATCTAAAAAAGAAAAAGAATTAACTGCATATCATGAAGCAGGGCATGCACTGCTTGCGTCACTTCTTGAATACGCAGATCCTGTTCACAAAGTTTCAATTATTTCTCGAGGACGAGCTGCTGGTTATACTTTAAAACTTCCACTCGATGAGCGAAAGTTACAGTCTAGAAATGAATTCCTGGATGATATCGTAGTTTCTCTTGGTGGATATGTAGTTGAAAAACATATTTTCAATGATCTAACTACAGGTTCTTCAAATGATCTTCAGGTATCAACAGCGCTTGCACGAGATATGGTTACAAAATACGGTATGTCAGATGAGATTGGCCCTATTGCACTTGAGATGCATACAGGTAGAACTGTAACAGGGCAGGTGATTGAAGAGCGAGATTATTCTGAAACAGTAGGCACTAGAATTGATTCTGAAGTTTCAAAAATTATGAAAAATGCATACGATCGCGCGCTCACACTTATTACTGAAAAAAGATCTGCACTAGATTCAATCGCTAAAGCTTTAGTTGAAGCTGAAACACTTGAGCAAGATGAGTATGAAAAGATAATTATTGCAAATGGCATTATGCCAAAAAAATCTGAGAAGATTCTTTAGCAAAAAGAAAAAAGCGCCGCGAGGGCGCTTTTTTTGTAGGAAGGAGTTAAAGGTAAGGTAAAAGAGGAATTTTTTCAGCATCTAAGGCGCTTTTCCAGTCTGTTCCGTTTTTTGTTCCGTATGGGTGATTAGTGGCTTGGCCTACAGTTATCAGCACATAAACCAAGGTGTTTTTATTTGGATCGTGCATGATCTGAATGCAATGATTTTCCGGAATTCTACTGCGCAGGTAACCTTCGATATGGCTTTTGCTCAGCAGATCGAAAAGTTGCCTCAATTCTAGGATAGAACGCTGCGCACTACGCATATGTTTCCGATCAATGCATTGTTGTTCTGGCGAGACAACTCTTGTCCTGCCGCCTCTCCATGCTTCACTAACTTCGAATGACTTCAGGTTAGCAATTTTCCTTGCAATCAAAATCAGTTCGCGAGGTAGTTCCTCTATAACCTGGTCTCCTTCATTCAATATCTGGTAGTCGTTTGGAAGAAGGTCGGTTGATTCGTTACTGGTTACGATTGGATCAGGAGTCAGAGCAGGGTAGGTGCTCTTCAAAAAATCAATAAGGTCGTTCATAACAAGGTGGGATTCAGGGTGAATATAGGTCCGAGGGAAAGATTACCCGAGGTTTTATGTTTAAGATCTATACTGACGATAAATATACGCTTGTAATTATGAGTTGTAAATGTGATAGTGAATTTCAACTATTCTTCTCTAATCGAATCCTGTTTTCGGCGAAAATCTGCATGTTCTAAGGGTAGCTTCATTTTCTCTACATTTTCTGTGTCAGCTGGAGGGAGTTTATTTATTAGAGATTTCCAAATTTCTTTCCATTCAGAAAGTCTAATAGGATTAGCACCTGTAGGGTGCAATGTTAAAGTTGTTCTATCATCAAAATTATCAATTCTTACTTCAATTGATCGTTTACCTAAATATTCTAAAGTCTCTTTTGGAATGGATATATTTTTATTATAAAAATCCATGAACTGGTCTCTATCATTTTTTTCTTTAAATCCGGATTGAAAAGTTAGATAACCTTTTTTCTGTGCAGCCAAAACAGCGTCCCTTACTTGTGATTCAAGTACGTCGGCATATGCACCCAATTTGTACTCTTCCTCAGTTGCAATTCGATCCTCAGTTAAATACTGTCTACGACGACGATGGACGTCTTGAAGTTCATAAAGTTTTTCCATTTTCTCGATAAATCGTGTTTTGTCTGCAGTAAAATCTCTTATGTTTTGTATGTAGGTTGATATTTCATTTTCATCTTTTTTTCCTAAAACATGCAATAATTCCTGCTCAGTTTCTAGGCGAGTTGAATAGTAATTAATTATTCTAGCTTTCAATGGATCTTCAACTTCAAGATAATTTTCAGCAGCCTCAATATACATATCTGAAATAAGTTTTGCTGATTCTTTAAGTCGGTTAGGGTTGGATTCTTGAATGTTTAGTGGTGGTGCTTCCATTTACAAATTATAACCTAAATATATAAACTTATTTGAACAAGGTATTGAAGAGGGAAAATGGCCAAGATTACGCATATATTTCAGCCTTAAAACAAGAGCTTTTCACTTGAACCTCAATCGTGTAGTATAGCCATATTGCGAGTATAGCTCAGTTGGTAGAGCAGGCGTCTTATACACGCCCGGTCCATGGTTCGAATCCATGTACTCGCACCGAATGAAATGAGGTGTGAGTAAGCGACTGTCTGCACAGTCGCGTCATGGATTCGAAGAGGTTATCCCATATTTTCGAGAAGCTTTGCTTCGAGAAAATGGGAAATCTGAACAGGCTCCTGTAAGGAGCGAATCCATGTACTCGCACCGAATTAAGCAAAATCCATTACTCAAAATGAATTTTCTCCCTCTCCTCTAACACTTCTTTAATTAGTGGAAACTCTTTCAACCCTGGATCACTCTCAGCAATCTTTTTTGCCTCCGACCGCGCCGCTTCGACCATTTTCAAATTTTGTATTGCATCCATGGCAATATCACTTAAACCCCACTGCTTGCCTCCGTATAGCTCACCGACGCCTCGGAGCTTTAGATCAAGCTCTGCCAATTCAAATCCACTCTTAGCTGACTTTATAGCTTTTAGTCGGTCTATCGAAGTGCTTGTGGTTGTTTCAGTCGATAGATAACAATACGGTTGGTGATTTCCTCTAATAACTCGTCCGCGAAGCTGGTGAAGTTGAGAGAGTCCATATCTCTCGGCATGTTCAATTAGGATAATACTGGCGTTAGGAACATTTACCCCGACTTCAACAACTGACGTCGCTACAAGGATATCTATTTTTTTATCCAGGAATTCATTCATAACTTTTTCTTTCTCCGCAGGTTTCATTTTTCCATGAAGAATACCGATTGAAAATTCAGGAAAAATTTCTTTCTTAAGTCGCTTTGCTTCGCCGGTCACAGACTTCATAGATTTTGCTGGTGCACCTGCAACCAATTTGATTGTGCCGTCATCCTCTTCGTCTTCAATTCGGGGACATATTACATATGCTTGTCTGCCAGCCAAAACTTCTTCACGAATATGGTCATATACTTTTTTAATTGCAATTGGTTTTACAATTTCAGTTTTAGTTTCTTTTCGGCCGCTTGGCATCTGGTCCAGAATTGATAGATCGAGGTCGCCGTACAAAGTGAGAGCGAGCGTGCGCGGAATAGGTGTTGCAGTCATAGATAGAAGGTGAGGGGTTACATCGTGCTTACGAGCCAATTTTTGTCTTTGATTTGTACCGAATCGGTGTTGCTCGTCAATTACAACCAAGCCTAAGTGTTTGAACTTAACATTTTTCTGAATTAAAGCATGAGTTCCGATTACAATTGCGATCTCGCCATTTTCAACCCACTTGGATAATTGCGGACGAGAAATATGTGTCCATCCTCCAGGATTTAATTTAGATGGAAACTTTCGACACTCTTTTCCAGTAATAAGTCCAATTGAAATTGGCAAATGCCTAAAAAGCCCAATAAATGATTCAAAATGTTGCTTAGCCAAAATCTCAGTTGGTGCCATATACGCGACCTGTAAAGTTCCAAACTTCTGGTTCTTCGGTCGCTCTTTTACTACAGAGTAGGCCGAGGCTGCCGCCACTGCGGTCTTTCCTGAGCCTACATCGCCTTCGAGCAGCCGAGACATAGGGTATTGACGCTTCATATCTGTCAATATTTGGTCAATTGCGTTTTGCTGACTACTAGTTAGGGGAAATGGTAATCGCTTAACAAAATTATCCGCTGAGCTATGATCGGCAATTACAAAACTTTTCTCTCGCATAGCTTTCTGTCTTTCAATTTGAGATGAAAGTTGTATAAAAAATATTTCTTCAAATGCAAAACGCTTTCTAGCAACCTCAGCATCTTTTTCTTTTTCAGGAAGATGAATCCAGATTAAAGAAGTTAAAAGGGAAGGGAGATTATATTTTTTTCGTAAGTCGGAAGGTATTGGATCTGCTGATTCATCGTATGCTTTTGTTATGGCAGGATCTGAAAATACTTTTTTACATGCATGATAGAACCAAAGAGATGTAATACCTTTTGATTCAGCGTAAACAGGTGCACAAAGATTTATACCTGATCCACCACCACTACTTACACCGCTACCTGATACTGGTTCAGAGAATAGGTTACCTGATCCGATATGGTCGGGGACGGCGCTGACTGAATCAATACGAGGGTTAATTGCTGCGAGGGATCCATTTTTCAAACTTATTTTACCAATAATTTTAACCAATGAATCCTCCTGAATAATCTTCGCTATATAAGGCTGTCTAATCCACATAAGTTTTAATTGACCTGTATCATCTGTAAGAGTGGCTGTTGCGATTGGAATTTTTCCTTTAAATGTTTTTCCAGTTTTTAATTTACTAATTCTTCCGAAGATTGCGTATTCTTTAGTTAGATCTATTCCTTTGGCTAATTCTATTACAATACTTTCATCGATCTTAGAATTTGAATTTGCACCTTCAAGGTCTTTGATTTGAATAGCATCAGAATTCTGAATATACTTTTTAGGGAAATAATGCAGTAAATCATCTATCGTTAAAAGACCTAGATTTTTCAAGGCCTGTAATTGATCTGGTTTAAGTCTGAAGTATTCTTTAAGCGGGGTAACAATAGCCGACATGTCTATTATTGTACCTCTATGTCGTTTTTCTTGCTCTTGCGCCCTAGGCCAATTTTATGGGCTATTCTATGAGTTAATTTCTTAGTTATTTTGATTCGAGGTACCTTTTTATGAGGTAAATCACCATGTGTGTAGTGTGTTGGTTCTGGTTCATCTCCAGTTGCTCCCAAACTTGTATCAACATTATTAATATCCATATTTGTATTATGGTCAAAATCTGTTTCTACTTCATCTGAATCATCGTCATGGCTTACTCTATGAGTGACTTTTATAGCTGGTTTTTTCTTTTTGATAATGGTCCCATGTTTTCTAGCATAGTGTGTATTTACTTGCGGCTGTTCAGCTTGCAAAGCTTGTTCAGACACTGGCTCAGCATGTATCTGTTCGTGCACTAGTTCGTTGACATGCTCTTCAGTAGGGGCTTCAAATTCTTCAATTCTATATCTAAGCTCCTGTGGTAAATCTTTGATTTCTCGCCGTATAGGGAATTGATCAACAGATTCATCATAACCAACAGCTTGTTCTGCTAAATCTGGAATTTGATGATTTTCAACAGTAAGTGCACCATATTTATTTGCAATATCATTGTCCTTTTTATTTTCAGCAAATGAATTTTCCTCAACATCATCCTCAGGGAAGGCTGGTACAATTTTCATTTTTTCAATTTTTTGGTTCCCTAAGTTTTTTGATATTATCACTCTAATTCTTGGGTAGTATCTAAGTGATAGCGCCAATGACATACAGAAAAGTGGCCAAGCAACTGAAAGGAATCTAATTGAGTTTAGATTAAATATGATTGCAAGTAATATTAATATTGTATATGTAAATGCCGCAGCAAATTTATGTCGTCTTGAAAGTAACCAAACACCTAATACAAAAGAGACAGCTGCTCCAAGTGATATAGTAAAAAGGTCACCGAATATAGATATGATAAATTCTGGGTAAAAAACCAAGACATCTTGTGCCTTAAAAAATGAAAGTATTGCGAAAGCAAAGGATGTTATCGCCAAACCAACCTTTAAAACAAGGTTTATTGCCGAAGTTCTAATCATAAGGGTTATTATAGCTATCTTAAGAGGTAAAGCGCAAGTAGGGGTGTAAGGTATGGTTAAATGTAAACTAGTGCAAAATTGCTGGAAATTTTTAAGGCTAAGTTGAAGCTAGGTGAGTACAAAGTAAAAGAGCCACCTTTTGGAGTGGCTCTTTTACAAAATTTCTTTGGTTTAAGAATTAAGAAACGTGGTTTGAAATGTGTTTAGCCATTTCGAACATAGTTACCATCTTCTTTCCACCGAATACAGCTTTAAGAGGTTCATCTGCAAGGATGTTTCTCTTGTTCTTAGGATCCTGAAGATCATGCTTCTTAATGTATACCCACATCTTTGAGATAATCTCAGATCGAGGCATAGGTCCTTTTCCTACAACAGCAGCAAGTTCTGCGCTAATTGTAAGTGGTTTCATAAATGCTGAATTTGCTTTAGCAGTTTTTGGCATATTTTTTATTATTAGTCTTGTAGAAGGATTATACCCTATATAGGGAGACAGGTATAGGGGTAAAGGGGATAGGGGGATAAGTCGGGTTAGGTGGTGCTTGTTGGATTTTGAGGCGGAGCACTGTCAGGACTATCGTTTGGATCAGTGTTAAAGCCAATTTTTTCTTTTGGTTTATCATCTTCTTTTACAAGAAATCGAATGATTCTGAAAATTTCATGGAAATTTATGTTATTAGTTTTTTCCATCTCCTCTACTTTTTCCCTTAGTTCTTTGTATGCGTCGATCATGTCTCTGAGCTTTGTGAAGATTCTGATTATTTGAATATTTACAGCTATAGCCTTTTCGCTGCGGAGAACACTCGATAGCATGGCTATTCCTTGCTCTGTGAAGGCGAGAGGAGGATTTCTGAGGCTCATTTTAAGGTTAAAATTGGAAGTCGCAATTTGCGACTTCCAATTTTGCATCTCAACAGAATTGAGTTGAAACATAAAATCAGGTGGGAACCTTTGAATATTCCTTCTCACAGCTTCATTCATACGCTTTGTGGGTACACTGTAAAGTGTTGCTAGATCCTGGTCTAGTATAACTTTCTTGCCCCTAATATAGAGAATCTTCTCTTTTACTACTGATATATCTATAGTCATAGCTTCTGGCAAAATTTTTTCTTTTTTCATGTTCAAAAAATATCAGATTAGACATGAAATTCTCATCAATTTTTGAAAAAGTTTTAAAACGAAAAATTGGAAGTACCAAATTGGTACTTCCAATTCCAGAGCTCGTAAATAGTGTGTTTACATAGAACTGAGTTAATATGGGAATATATGCCTTCGAAAAAAATTAAACCGACATTAAGCATTGAATACTACTTCGCGTCATCGCAATTCGGCGAGACTATTGTTGCTACTACCGAAAAAGGAATTGTGTACCAAGCATTCATTTCTTCCAGGAAGAAGGCTGCTCTGGATTTGAAAGGTCATTTTCCAAATTCTTCTTTAACTTTAAAAGAGTCAAAAAATAAAATCACACTGTCTAAATCAATGTCTCATGCGACTAAGCTGAACCTTATCGGGACAGATTTTCAAATTAAAGTTTGGAATGAGCTTTTGAAAATTCCATCTGGGCAGACAAGAACATATGCTGATATTGCGAAAAAAATTGGCAAGCCAAAAGCTGTACGTGCTGTCGGTTCTGCAATTGGTAAAAATCCGATTGCAATACTTGTTCCGTGCCACAGAGTAATTCAATCAAGTGGAGCAATTGGTCAGTATCACTGGGGGAGTGAGAGGAAGAAAAAGATGTTGATTGCTGAAGGTGCAATCTAAGTGCGCTAATTTAATCTATTGTTGGAACCAAGAATATTTAGGTCTTTGCCAAGTTAGGAAAAATTCACTTTCATCTTTAACAAAAGCCCTACCAAGGTCTTCATTTCCATCTAAGAAATACACAAAATCTAATTCGCGATCAAGGCTCTCTCTTTCTTCATAATATTTTTTAACCATATCTGTAGGTGAGACAATTTTTCGGCCATTTGTCATTGTTAAATCAAAAGTTAAACCTTTCTTGTCTCCAATTGTTTGATATGCGTCATAAATTAATTCTGAACAAACAAGTGCATCACGAGTTTCAAAGTCAAAGTCATAATCATATGGTTTACCATAACTCTCAAAAGCTCGGAGAAGTGCCTTCAATTTATCTTCTTTTGAAAGTCTAGGACGGAGTGCAGCTAAATAGTCAGCATGTGCAGATTGTTCTAGTGATTGAAAAATAATTCCAGGAGACTTTCCTTCAATTACAGCAAACTGATATTGATTCTCATCTGTTGTAAGTAATTTTTTATAGACTTCTGGATAATCTTTGGCCAGTAGGGTACTGATATCGTTGTGACCATTGAAAGGGAATTCCTGAGCAAAATATGAGTTCATGTCAGCAATTGTTCCTGTATATAGTGCGCCATGTGCCCAAAATCCTGGTATACCAATATTACTCGCATACCAATTTCTTCTCTGGACGAAGATATCTCCTGGTTCAAGCACTTTTTTCATTTCTAAAATTTGAGGAATGGTTATGAACTTTTCATGTCGGTTTGACATGTATGTTTCTCCCATAATGTTAGCGATATTTTTTTGGACAGGAAACCAAATTCCTGACAAGTCTTTTTCTAGGCGATATCTACGCTCTCTTGCGGCACTAATTGCTGTATTGAATACATTATTAAATAAGTATTTCTGGCTCTTTTTACTTTCGCTTTCTAAAACAAAGTATCCTTCACTTAATTTTTCGTCACGTATCGCCAAATTTAATGTATGGATATAAATAATTCCTAAATTTCTTCTGATCACACTGTCAGTGCTAAAGAATCTTTGAAGGACATCATCATATGAGTTCTGTGACTTGAAAACAGGGGAGAACTCATTTAATTGTTTGGCCACAGCATCATTGTTATTGATTGTGCTAATTAATTTATGAAAAATTTCAAATTTTTTCATATATAGTGAATATGAGATTATAAATGACTCTGAATGGTCAGCGGGATATTTGAATATATTTATCCTGTTAAAATATTTATGAATATCTGTCACTTTTTCACTTTCAATTGCTACAGAAATAAAGTAATTCCATTTATCTTTTAATTCTTGGCTTTCTGATGCTGTAAACTCTTTGTTTTTGAGCAATGGACTATTTAGTAGCTCATCTCCTGCAATTTCTAGGTTATCTAAAAGCACGGTTGCAACTTCCGTATCTTCTTTTATTAGTTTACTTCTTTCCTCGACACTTATATTACTAAAAGGGTTATTTGCATATGGAAAAACAGTCCAAACGACATATGATGCCACAAGTGCTAATAAGATAGAAAATATAAGTATTCTATGTTTTCTGTATGATTTTTTTGCATAATGGTAAGTCTCTGAATTTTCCACTTTATGCTTATCAAAAAGAAAAGCTTTAGTAAAAAAGTAAATACAGTGAACCAAAAGTACAAATGCAATTAAGAAGTGATATGGATAAAAGAGTTTGAGTCCAGTAATTGCAATTGTTCCAATAAAGAATAGTAGGGAAATGGATAGCGCTTTTACAACTTTTCTTTTATTTCTTAAAAAATAACTTTTAAGTTTAGAAAAATCATTTCGTGTATTTTTTGTCATATTTAGAATTTATATTATCGAACTTTATTTCAGTCTATCTTTGGCTGTCTTTTTAGCGATTCGTTCTGGCTGTTTAACCCATTGTTTGCCTGCTTTTGTGCCTTTGTTTTTAGCGCGATCGGTAGCAATTTTTTCACCTACTGTAAGATGTTCTCGGGCCTTTTTAGGTAAATATCGACTTTGTCCAGTTTTACCAGTGTACCCCCAGTCTTCCTTTGTCCATTTTACTAAACTATTATCTTTTGACTTTTTTCCTATATATCCACCTCCTCGTTCTTTGTATAATTTTACTGCATACTGCATGGCTCGAGCAGAAAAGACACCTATCTTTTGTACAGCTTCTTCTTTGCAATATGTCCAAAGTTCTTCATTGTTTCTTTTTGCGGATTTTATTGTCATGTTTTAAAACTATTCAATAACATTATGATTATATCATTTGTTATTTTTGTAAATGGACCGCATATTTAAGCATATTAGCGTTTTCGTGGGAGATATAAGCCTGGTCAATTAAAGTGCCGCCATTACTCTCAATAATTTTCTTCGACGAAGTATTATTTTCCATACAAGTAATAAATATTTCTCTAAGGCCAAGTTCTTTTGCTTTCTCAATTCCAAGTTTTAGAATCGTCTTTCCATAACCTTTGTTTCTGTGTACTGGAATAATTTCATAATATATATGACTTTCCATATTTTCTGGAATTTCAGGAGCATGAGATGGCTTGTGGCGGATTTGGATTTTGCCTATTAAAATATTGTCTTCATAAAGTTCGTATTCTGAAGTGGGTAAAGGTCCCGTCGTTTGTTTTAAGGTGAGGTGAGGCACGGGGTTAGTGTAGCAAATTTGAAGGAGAGATTCGGTCACAGGTTAAAATTGCTTCACAATTTTCCCTGCGACCCCGCCTCACTTGCGACAACTGCTTCGCAGTATAGTCGCTTCGCTCCGGCTTTCGAATCTCTCTGTATTCCTCGCATCAAAATTAAAAGAACCCACAGAAGTGTGGGTTCTTTTAATTTTGATGCGGAGGATGTGAGATTCGAACTCACGGACAGAATTACCCGTCGGCGGTTTAGTAAACCGCTGGTTTCAACCACTCACCCAATCCTCCAACCATAGGATTATAGCTATTTTTTTGAACTTGTATACTGGTCTACTGTTTGGACTATCTAATATAGTATATAATTTATTAATCATGAAAAAAATCCATAATAGTTTATTAAAAAATAGTAAATACTATTTCGAATGGCACAATAGTCCAAAGAGTGATAAGGCTCACTGGACTATTTTATTTTTAGTAGCAGCAGTATTTGTGCTAATGGTTTTCTCTAGTTTTACATCATACTTAAAGATGTCTAATAGCATGATGGCTAGTGCAATCTCTGCAAAAAACAATTTCGTCCCACCTGGACTTGTTGATAAAGATGATCTTGAAAATATCACAAGACCGCCTGCACTAGGTTTAGGTGAATACAATATAGAATTACTAAACTTGGTGACTGATCTTAAAGAGTCTCCTGCCGAAAATAAATCTGCATCTGCAAAGAGAATATCTGAGTATGCCAAGATGAGAAAAGATACTGTGCTTAGAAAGATGAAAGAGGATCCAGAAGCTGTATTGCGTGGAGCTTTGCCTGAATCAGCACTGAGGAACATACCAGATGAAGCTCTAAGTAATATTGAGAAAAGAAGAAAGGTATCTGGAAAATTTGAGTACGTACATATTCACTATGGAGATTTTGATCAAGGCACTACAGTTGAAGAGTTTTACGTAGTAGAAAGTGGAACAAATAAGAGATATCAAGTTCTTATGAAAGGTGAGCCTAAATCATTGACAGATGACTTGGTGTCAATAGACGGAGCGGTACTAGATGATTATATTGCTACTACAGACGAGAATATTCAAATTAATTCTTCTGCTAATCGTCAGGCTAGCGCAGCGCAGGACAATAAATTTTTAGCCAGAATTCAGAGAGTTTTAGGCATTAACAAGCTTGAGGCCCAGGCAGTAAATCAGAGAAAGACTGCTGTTATCATGTTTAACTGGCAAAATGACACTAGAACAACTTTGACTGAAAGTAGTGCAAGGAGTGCTGTGTTTACAGCTGCAAACTCTGCTAATAGTTATTTCAAAGAAAATTCATTTAATAAAATAGAATTAGTTGGAAAATTAGGTCTAGATGGAGATGTTTTTGGATGGGTTACAATCCCTTACGACAATGTTAACTGTTCTTCTATGTATAACACTTGGGCTGCTGCTGCTGATAATATCTTGAAATCACAAGGAAAAGATATGACTGGATATAATATTAGGACATATATATTCCCTAGTGTTTCTTGTGGATGGAGCGGATTGGCATATGTAGGAGGTACTAACACTACATCTTTTATTAATTCCGCTTCAATATCTGTAATTACTCATGAAATTGGCCATAACCTAGGCTCTAGACATGCTGGCGCATTAAACTGTACTGAAAATGGTGTCAGAGTACCAATTAGTGCAGATGCTAACTGTGTATTAAGTGAGTATGGTGATCCATACAGTGTGATGGGTTCAGCAAGTGGGATGAAACATTTTAATAATTTCCACAAAGGAACTACATTAAATGCTCTTAACTGGTTGAATTCTTCAAATACATTAACTTTGGATAGAAGTAAAACTCAAGAGGGTACATATTCAATTGAACCAATAGAAAAGGCTTCAACAGGAATACAATCACTAAGAATTCCTAGAACAATATCATCTACGGGGACTGTGAGTGACTATTATTATCTTGAATTCAGACAACCAATAGGTTTTGATAAGGGTATCAGTACAGCTGTATCAAATGGTGTATCGATCAGAGTGGCACCAAATTATAATTTGTCAGATAAAAGTAAACTAATTGATACAACTCCTGAAACTACTTCTTTTGCAGATGCGCCATTGCTAGTAGGAAAAACATTTACTGATCAATCTAAATCAATAAGTGTTACCACTCTTAGTGTTTCAACAACTAGTGTTGAAGTAAAGGTTGGCTTTGGTGATTTGCCTTGTACGAGAGCAAATCCAACTTTAACAATTAGTCCTACTACGGCTTCGATATATGCTGGTCAAGCAGCACAAGTTACTTATTCATTGAAGAACAATGATTCATATGGTTGTTCTGCTTCTAGCTACAGCATAAATATGGTATTACCTACTGGTATCTTACAGGCTATTCCTTCGAGCATAACTCATAATATTTCAGCAGGCTCGACTGTATCAGGAACAATATTGGTTCAATCTGATGCAAGTGCAACTGTAGGTGTAAAGACTGTTGGTATAAACACAGTTAATACTTCATCTACTGGCGGTGGTGCTTCTCAATCATTTAATGTAACAATATTGGCACCAGATACAACAGCCCCAAGTATAACTATTGGAAATCCTAAGGATGGAACAACAATATCTAAAGGAAAAGTTGGTATAAGTGTATCAGCTTCAGATGCTAGTGGTATTGGTCAGATAAGTATTTATGTAAATGGAGCAAACATTAAATCTTGTTACAATGTTACAAGTTGCTCAGCAAACGTTAATTCAGGAAGCTTGTCAGCTGGATCACATACTATCTCTGCTACAGCTTGGGATAAGGTGGGTCCTGTGGCTAACACCGCTTCAGCTTCTGTCACTGTACTTAAAAAGTAAACTTAAAATGATATTAAATAAAAAACTATGTTTTTAAAACTTTACGCTATAGCGCTGCCTGTCTTTATCGTCATCGACTTGATCTGGCTTGGATTGGTGGCAA
>JAYJME010001873.1:0-15062 GCA_036873775.1 Costaria costata
CACCTAACCCTTTTACTACCCCAAAACGATTCCCACACTGTTTCCAAGTAGTTTTGTCCCCAAAAACCGTTTCCGGCTCTAAGGGGTTAAGGAGCTCTGTAGTTCGCCCCGAAACCTGAGTTTCCTAAACTTGGCAAGCTGAACCCGACGACTAGGCTCGTGGCCTAAGTGTACAACGAACAGCGTTTAAAAAACAACAAAACAACGATAGGAGTCCCGCCAGCCAGAGATACGTACGTTTTGAGAAAAATATTGCTACTAAGAGTGCTTCTATCATAGCACGCGTCATCAAGCTAAAAACATAGAGAAGAAGCACATGTTTCATGGCGAAGAACTACGCCCTGCCCGTGCTCGAGTCTTTCAAGCTGCTTTCTGCGCTAACGAACCCCCACTGTTTCTTACGTGCAGCATGGGACTCATGCCGTGGCAGAGCGAGATGTCCATTTCTATGTTTCCTGGGGCTCTGAGAACACGCCTCGTCGAAAAAATGTGTCTTGTGACAAACAAATCGCACGGTCAACTCAACCCAGGGGACAACAATCCCATGGGCCACTACCGCAGGCACCCATCACTACCTCTTGTAGGGGCTGTCGTATGCAGTACAGGTTTTGCTGTTGTTGTGTTTGTTGCCGCTGTTGATTTCGTCGTAGTTGATGTTTGTTGTTGTCGCTGCCGCAGCTGTTGCTGTTGTTGCTGCTTTAATAATTGCTGCTGTTGTGGCGGATACATGTACTCTTCTCACCCTTCAACACTACTGTATCACCCTGGTGAGGTAAATACATTCAATTATAGCAAATAAAAGTCAGCAATGACAATCAATATTTCGTCGAAACACCGTGTATGTGTGCACGCAAGCTGGGTGGGATAGTTGGCCCACGCGCACTACGTACGTACGAGTACGCGTTTTACATGCCCTACTCATGAAGGAATACATACATACTTGTACCTCGCGTGGCCAACGCCTACAGTAGTAGTAGTCCGTGTACGAACAAATCTGGAGTGGAAGAACACACACACCAGGAAAAAGCGAAAAAACAGAACGCGTCACTCACCCCGTTAGGGTCCAGCTCGACCACAACCACCTCGAGGTCGTAGGGGTGATCCCCCGCGGTGCAGCAGGTGCAGGCGCACCCGCACACCTGCAGGCCGCCGTCCTCGCGGTAAAAGTTGACGTAAATCAGCCACGTCATACCGTCTTCCCTGAGCACGTTATATAGCGGGTACATTACAGCAGAAGGGCGGCAAGAGGGAGAGTCAAGCCAAGGCGTGTTAAAAGTCTGTAAATAGAGTAAGCCCACGGATAAAAACGAAACAGTCTTGACAAGTCAAGGCGTGTTTTGAGTGTACAAAGTAAGCCCACGGATAAGAAAGAAGCAGTCAAGTCAAGGCGTGCTTGAGCGTACACAAGAGCAGGCCCACGAACAAGAAATAATAGCCAAAATGAGACATCAAGGCTCTCTTGCCCTGGGGGACGCTATTGAATCAAGAGTAAGACTGGCGCTGCAGCGGTAGGGGCTACACTTGTTTACGTGTTTTTCTTCTCTTCAGCGGATACCGGGGCCATCACTCCGAACAGAGACTAACCTATTCGTTTGCGGGATTTTAAGCTTTGCTGCTACCCGGATTCGCCATGTGAACCCCCCCTTGGCGTTTGTTTGGTGAGCTGCGTCAACAGAAGAAAGAAATGGGTCCCATCTGGGGAGAGGTAACGAGTCACTCGCCAAACCGCGGTAGTATAGTATTAGATCATATGGGGGTACCCCGCCTCTACCATAGCACCAGTCTCGAGAAATCTACGGTACACCGGATCATAATAGTTTGTAGTTAAGGGAGCTCAAGGATACGGTCGGTGTCACAATACGGTTCAAAAGACTCGCTCCGACTACGTGTTGCGTGTTGGCGAGCACATACTCAAGCCGAAGCACCTGAGTTGAAGGTTTGATTGCCAGCGTTGAGTGAGTCGTGGTTGTTATTATTCTGATTGCAGTCGGCAAAACTTGCCGATGAAACAAGATGCACCCTCTTGGAATTGGAAACGGCATTCCACCACGCAATAGTTTAAGCTCTATGGGTTAAAATTAGGTTACGATACCCCGTTGTCACGAGATTTCATTAATTGTTTTACAGTTGGCAAGCTTCACAGGTGAAAGAAGATACAGGTTGGAACGAAATTTCACAACGCAAGCTGACAGTTTGAGGACGGAAGATCACACATCTTGGGAACGACATTTGATCTGTGTACTGTAGCAGCGCGGTGCCGGAACTGTACAGCAACCATCGAAGGGTCGTGTTAAATTTATAGGTATACTCTATGTGGTACCGTAGTAGCCTATGAGGTCGATGGGCTGCAGCAAGCATATATGGCAGGTCATATCGTGTACGTCGTATACTGTGCGGCATGTCGTGCATATCTTCTTCCCCGTGTGTAGCCCACTAAGTTATAGATCGACAGCCCTGCGTATTGAGAACGAGTTTGCGATTCGACGAGCAGCAGTTTTTTTTTTCTTTGTCCTTCCCATTTATTATCTTCGCTCTTCTATTAAACTCCAGCTCCCTCCCTATTAATAGAGCAGTAACTCAGATCCGGGGTCACTAAGCAGGCTCTTCTCCCCCCTCCCCACTACGATACGTGCCTTCAGTTTTTATCGCGCAGAGGGTTCAGCATTCCCACTGCTCGTCCATTTGCATCGAATTTTGCCAACTCACGCTCTCGCACTTTCGAAATGGTCAATATTGGAAGAAAAAGTCACTTGGTGCACCCAGGACTCGAACCCCCAATATCGCCGTTAGTAGTCTTACGAGGTTAACCACTTCACCACAGGGGACGCCTGTTGGGCCGCTAAGAAGTTTGAATACATCATCGTCATCGTCATCATCATCAGCAGCGGCAGCAGCAGCAGCAGCAGCCAAGTTCGAGCTGTTTGGCAACAATAATTCTGCGCTTAGCCTCCAAGCACCGTCATCGGCCAGTGTCCGAGACCAGTCATCGCCAGACGACTCGAAGACAGTCATAACCAGACGATCATAATGCCAACAACCGTAGTAAGTAGCCTTGTGTGCCCCCAGTACCCGTGGAGCAAAACAAAAGTAAGATAAAATACCCCCTGGGGCGTCGAATGTTAGCATAAAAAACGTTCCTCCAGGGGGGCATTTTCTTATAATCTCCCTAGCGAGAAAAGCAGGCATAAATTGCAAGAACGCATACTTGTATTATACTGTATGAGCGTAGGTTCTCGTTCGTCTTTCTGTGCAGAGTGCGGGGAGTCTCTATTACGGTCCCAGGGACATAGAACTCAGAACCCACCATCAACCCAAAAAATGAAGGTAAACAAAAAGATCCCAATTCCACAACACACCCTTGAGTACTACGAGTACCGTTTGCAGGTTCTGATTACCATGCCCCCCCCCGTGAATACAGCATAAAAAGGGAAGTACGAACCTCTTCACGGCTGCCCCGTTGAAACCAGCAGCGCAGGACATATCTACCATGTACCTGCACACGAGCGCAGGCATAACGCGAGCACACGAGAAGGAACGGGAAACAGTGTTAGTCTTACAGAACAGTAGTATTTTTTGTCGATAAGGGTACGTACCGCTGTAGAACGTTTGCTACTGTAGAGGCCGAAACATTGTTTGGCTGGCGGCCTCATCAACCTAGGAAGTACCTGCTGTGCTGTACCTAATTTTGTTGGAATGCCATGCATGAGGCGTGCTACGATAGAGGTGCACCGTGTTTTTTCATGAGGCTCCTCACTTTAGGAGCTCTGCACTTCACCCACATACTGCTTTTGAGTCAATCAAAAGTGCAATCCGATTTTTTTTTTTTTTAACATAACCTAGGTATGCAAAACAATCATATTGCAAAACAAGAATGCCACCCTGACGATTTTGGGTTAAGGAGCTCCGTCATTCAGAACCAAAAAAGCCAAAAAAAATGCCGCCTATATCGTAGCACGCGTCATAATAATATGTCGTAATTTTGTCGTTACTATGAGGCCTTCAGGCAAAAAAAAACATATTTCTTGCGGGGTGCGTACGAACAGGCTTCCATTTGTATAGCTGTAGTCTGTCAACAGAAGCTGCGAGCACGAGGCAGCCCCTTGCCCCGTTTACCTCCGTACATGTTTCAGAGTAAGCCTAGGCCATGGCGCTGCTCATCGGGTTGCACCTTGTTGGTTTTTTCTGAAAGGAGGCGTGTTCGGGGTAAGGTACACAGACCTCCTCAAAGCGAGGAGTCCCAGAAATGCCGTATTGCGCCCCTATACACCCTAGTATGCGCTTATGGTTTGCCGTTCGACAAGGGTGCCGCATCACTCCGAAGCATTCCCAGCGGATCACTTCGAAGCACTCCCAGAAAAGCAGGCAAGAAAACAAAGGGGACACGAAAAGTATTGGAAACATATAGACCAGACTACTCACGTAGCCCATAGACATTGATTGATGTTTGGTTTGCCATCCGACACAGTTGTGCTGCGTGAGCTTCGCTTCAAATAGTTCCCTAATATTCCAAAGCCTATAATATATAGCATTAATATCCCCCCATTACGTGCGAGAAAACCTTGGCCTTGTGAACAGCACGAGGCGCCCAGGTATGTGGGTGTTGTTGGTGATGATGATGCTGTTGTAGTATCATCACCACCAGGTTCCGAGAGAAACAGACAATAAAACATTTGAAGGGACACGAAAAACACCGGAAACATACAGACTCCGCACGTAGCCCATTACAATCTCCATAAGGTACGAAAACCTTAACACTGATTGTGAGTAGCAAGGCGCGCCAGGGCATGGGTGATGTTGGTGATGATACTGTTGTACTGTAGCATGAAGCGGTGTACGAAGTGCTGCAGACTTCAGACTCTTTAGCGCAACAAC
The DNA here is from genome assembly GCA_036873775.1 of Costaria costata. NCBI lineage: Eukaryota > Phaeophyceae > Laminariales > Agaraceae > Costaria > Costaria costata. Next base: position 4,873 of record JAYJME010001873.1, read on the forward strand.
CGAACCAGGCCGTGTACTATAGCAAGAGCAACCAACAATTAAGTGGCGACCGTTCGCGAAGTGCTCTTGGTTGCACATTTGTATGATGCCGATATGACATCGCTTCGCTGGTCGTTACGTAGTACGCCTTTCATTTTTTCGGCTGCAGAGCTTCAAAATTTCAACCGCTGGTAGTTACGTCTTTTTGTTTTTGTTTTGGGCTAACAATGATGACACTAATTCAAACATTCAAGCTGCTGTTCGTTACGCCTTTTGCGGGTTTTTTTTTCAGCAAAGCTGTACAAAACGTCACTTGCGCCCCCGGGATATCAAGTCGACCAAATCCCCGAAGGGGAGCCTTACACTTATGTGCTACTATCAATAAAGTCAGCGTATAGCTGCCGCTATTATTAGGAACTCGCTCAGCAGGATATTTGTAACTGTGGTAAACTTGGGTGCGTTGGATCCCGGTCGGTCGATCTGTCGGTCGGTCGCTCCAGCCATCTCGAAAGGGGTCCCTATATTTTGGCGCCGTGTAAATTCGCGACTCGCATTCGCGCGTAAAAATGCCTTCCAAAGATGCAGGTGGTTGAACTTCACCCCAACAGGTCAGTCACAAGTTGAAACACCACCACGATTTATACTTCGTTAGCACTTGTTCTTCGGTAAGCTTTCGTGCTGTCCTCGAATTACTCCCGGGGGCTTTCAGTAGCCTTTTCCGCCATTTTCCGGTGTTTTTTCTTGCGATCGAACGACTTGGAAAACCGCCAGTTGCCGGTAGTTGAACGCCTCAACGGCTGATGTTATTTTACCGCACTACTGTAGTAGTTCCCCGGGAAGTATTCCAAGGTCAACAAGAAAACGCAGTTGTCTGCTGCGCCCGTGGTACTAATTCCTGTGTTCATGTCACGCACGAGGGGACATCAATACGAGCGGGGTTAGGAATATGGCTTGAACAAAAGTCGAACCCGATCTGCGGACTCCTCGTCTTCGTGGGTGGAACCATACGCCGAAAGTGCAGTTGAGCCCATTTAGTATTAATAATCGTGCACCACATATTTATGTTGATTGTTCGATCAAGACTCGCGTTGTAGAAGCGGGGCGGCTACAGCAGCAGTTGTATGCTTATACCAGAGGTTGTATGTGCCACAAGAGCACTCACGAGTCGCGCCTGAATCTAACAGAGCGCGGTTGTTGTAGGCGAGCAGGGGGGGGGGCAGGTGTGCCAAGGCTGCACAGCAGTACCAAGAAAAGTCACAAAGCTGCCATCAGTGCTCTCTCCACCTCCATCTCCAACAAATAGTTATCCTGCAGGAGTCTATCCAAGCGATCAGGGCTCGATCACAACCCTCCGCAAGTGTCGAGCTTTGTTTGTATTTCGCCACGTTTTTTCCCGCGCAACTCGCAAGGCAGCAGGCGACAGGGTGCTCGTGCTGATACTGCTGTAGTCACATTATCTTAGCTTGTTAGCTTGAAACTCGATGTGTACCTCCAGGTAGCAACCAGTATGTCCTTGATTTTAATAAGTGTTGTAGCTTGCTTGACTGCGAGTCATGAGATGCATTGTCCCTGGCTATTTCCTCGTGGCCGTCGTGTGTCTAAAATGAATAGCTTTTGTGCGCGTCTTTCGCAGGAGATTGGCTCGACCGGCGGCAGGCACTTGTGGAACGGCCGTGAGGGGGCAATTATTTTGAGTCCACTTGGACCCCGGCGCGATTATAGCCTTGACTGCCAGCCTTCGGTGCTTTGAGGGCGCCATCCATTTAAAGCCATTACGTAGGGTTGCAGATTTCTTGCGCGGCAAGGCAATATACTCATTTTTTACGAACTGCTACCGATTTATGTCCGGTGCCAGCTTTGCCGAAGCTCTACGTACGCCAATTGCACAGCGCAGTTTCGTCGGTGGAACATGCCCTGATCGTGTCATTACTACAAGAACGGGTAAACCGAGTCAATACGTTTATAACCCTCGGCTACCGGAGTCATCGACAATGGCAGCTCAATCCCACCACTACACCATGAACCATGCATCGCTTTTTGGGGGCAGGTACTTCAACCAGGGGCTGCGCTTCATATCCACCTTCAAGTTCGACTATGCCACGGAGAGCCTGCTCGAAGCGCTCCGCCTCGACCCGAAATGCGCCATGTGCCAGTGGGGCCTCGGCCTAGCCTACGGCCAGAACATCAACGACGCCCTGGTGATGACCCTCGAGCCGGAGTTTCTCAGCAACGAGCCCCTCGCCTACCAAGCGGTGTCCCGGGCGCAGGCCCTTCTTGCCGCGGAGGGAGAGGGAGCCGCCGGCGAGGACAGCCCGATGCGCGCTCGCGACACCGCCCTCGTGTCTGCCTTCTCGCTGAAGTTGGTCCCGACCGTGAAGGAGTACGAGACCCACTTTGTCGACGGGCTGCCTGCCTCGCTCAGCCTGGCCTACGCGGAGGCCATGGCAGAAGCGGCGTCCCGGTCCGACGAAGAGAGCTGGCCAGATCGCGCCATGGTGCTGGTTCTTACAGCGGACGCATGGATGAATACCTCCCCGTGGGATTGTGAGTTCGTGCAGCTGTCAGCCCTCGCGTGGATGTAAATGTGGGCGCGTTTTGTTTTTCGGGAGTGTCAAGGAACTACGCGCCGTAGCTGCCGTTCGAACTTGTTTTGCGGAATGAAGCAGGCGGCGTTCAAATTGCGGTCTACTTTACACGAGGTGTCCTCTGAACAGGAAGCCTGCAGCAGTATGTAGTGCTCCCGAATTGTTTTCAAGGGGACAACAGATCACAGGGCAAGGGCTTGCCCGAGTCTCCTACAATATTGTCTGCATGGATGCCGGGAGTGCTTTCGTCATGTTTATTTAACGTCTGCTTGGTTTAGGAGCTCCTTGCCCCGATGCCTTGCGGTGTATACCCAGTGCTTTGGAAGAGTATGGACCCCGGTCGCATCATAGCACCAAGCAACGGCGTTGGCCTTGAAACAACTGGGTGCCCGCTCCGGGCTCCCCGGCACCCCTCACCCGCTTGCTGCGTTTGACCACTTTCTTCCTCGTGCACCCGCTCATTCTTGGTTCCTTCTCGCCCAAAACAGACTGGGAGACCCCGAAGATCATGCAACCCAGCGGTAAAAAAGCTAGGAAACTTTTGGAGGACGCGCTGTCGCTCGACCCGAACAACGCGTGGGCGATCCACCTGTACATCCATCTTATGGAAGCGGGGAGCGAGGCTCGGTTGGCCGTCGCCCCGGGGCAGAGGCTGGAGTACCTTGTACCCGGAGCCCCCCACCTTCAGGTGAGCGATCGCAGCAGCGTCGTGTGGAACATGCGCGGGCGTGTGCCAAGCACCGGCGCGTCATTTTTTTTCCGCTTGTCTCCAGATGAGGAGAGACGACGGGCTCTGTTCGCTCGCCACTGCTGTGACCATCGGGAGATCACGCCGGCGAGATTTCGCGTTGCTGTTCCGCCTATATACTCGTACGCCTTCGAAACGACCGAGATCGAGCGCCTGCTAGGCCTGTTGGATGGCCAATTGGGTTGGTCTGGTTTGTTTTAGGATACAGGATCCCATCATGACGCTGAAACCATCAGTCGCGGTCCAACATGGAGCCCTATATTGTGAGGCGCCTTTACGGGTCTTGACACACAAAACATGCCAAGATAAGTACCCAATATGGTACGACTGTTGAGGGTTTTCTGTGCTTTTGGGTGTTTTTGTTTTTACAAATCACGAGAGGGCGTCGACCCAACCCAACCCTAACTTAACCCTATAACCCTAACCCTAACCCCAACCCTTACCCTAGTCGAGGCTAAGGCTTCGACCCAAGCACGGTTTCCGCGCGCGTTTTGGAAAATCTGATAAAAAATGTGCAGACCACCTAAACAAATCGTAATGTATTTGGTACTTAAGCTGTTATGTTTTGTGAGTCGAGATCACGGCAAGGGCTACTGTATAAGATTGCTCAATGTCAAGTTCCGCCCAAAAATGGCCTCGTGAAACTGTGTTCCAGCGCAGCCCGCCCTAAATCTAATTTTAGCTTCCACGCCCTGTTTTTTTCGCAGCACATGCAATCTCATGTCGAGTTCCGAACGGGGCAATGGCATGAGGCAAGCGAGGCCAACCTGCGGGCGGTATCGCTCCCCGACTCGGATGCCACCTATCCTGAACACAACATGGAGATGTTGATGTGAGGTTTGTAGGGACTCGACGTACGGTTTCTTCTCGTGGCATCCGATTTGTGGGTGTTATGTTAACCCTTCAACACTATTTTAATGAGCCCGTTAGCGACTCACCGATTCCGATGTCGAGAGAGAGGGAGAGAGAGAGCAGGGGGGGGCGGGTGAGGTGGGGCGGGGGAGTGAGAAAAGGGGAGAGATATATAGAGTGAGAGACGCAACTTCCGCAACAGTACTTGCGCTGCTAACCTTTCGATTCTGACGATGTCCACCCACGGTCCGCCCACTTGACGAGAAACGTCTTGTACATCCCTGAGGCCGTGATTTTTTTTGGGCTTGCTAGTAGCAGCCAGCCTAAATCAGCACAACGTGTTCGCCTTATGGAACAAATACGCAGGTGGTCGTTGGGGGTCGAAGGGAGGCAGACGCAGTCCAACGTGATTGGACGAAGACTGACTGCATACATCACTCCCCGGGCGCTGTCCGGAGTTATGGCACCTCTCGAGCCTCCGGAGAGGTTTCTCGCACCGCCGGTACTGCACCTGGTAGCGTTTGCTGACTGGGAAGGCATCATGGCGCTCGATCCTCCCCCCGAAGCGGCTGACTATCCCGTGGCCGTCCACCATTTCGCGAGAAGGTGGGTGAAGACAGCTGTCGCGGTGGTTAGCGAGCACGGGGTTGGTTTTGGGGAAGACTTGCGACGCATGCTACGATAGGGGATGCACCTGCCTGAATTTTCGGAGGCTCCTTACCTGAAGAGCTGTATAAATATCACCCAAAAAAAACTGGCTCTTGAGAAGAGTTGCGCTACCAACCCGCTAAGCAATGCCCATGGCCTAGGTATAGAACGATAAGTATAGAACTGGAACGGGATTCCAACTACAGAATAGGTGGTTCCCGTGAGTCAAAAGTGCTTTGGCCAAAAAATGACACCCTTGTAGTAGCAGGTAGGTGTCTTAGGTCCGCTCGGGCGGCGGCCACGCTCCGACGTCTTGCAGGCGTCTTGTGCAGAAATTTTGTAAGCCCGCTCGGGCGGCGGCCACGCTCCGACGTATTTTCGGCTGCGAGGCCCGTCTTGGTGATCGTGCTGGCGCAGGGGGTGGCGATGGACTCGCGACAACCCCCATATTTCTTGAGGAGGATGACAACCGCTATATAGCGCATCTAGAGCAGTTCGTCTCCCCGCGTGCTGAAAGTTGTGTGGCGCTGGCTTCAGGGGATGCCGCGATAACAGCGCGTAGACGAAGGACGTTTCAATGCTCTCGAGGACCTCTATTTAGTAAAGGGCGTTACTCGTAACGGCGTGGAATGTCCAGGAAGATGTGGTTCTGAAGGTAGCGCAGCTTGCAATCGACAGGGCGCCCCGTGGTCGAGCCATTGAAACGATCTCACCGGTGGTAGCTGACTGTTTCCCTGCTGTACCCTCCGTTTGTTGCCGTCGCCAGTCTTGCGTTCGTTGAAGCGCAGGACTGGGACAGCTACCGACTGGAGCAAGGACTCATCACGGCCAGCATGGAGAAGATGCTAGGAAAATCGAATTTCTACGGGGTGTTCAACGTGCGTTAAGAGAATAGCGCGAGGGTTGATGCCGGCTGTCGCCTGCGAACCGTGGTTTACGTAGTACAGTCCTTGGCCGAACATTGACCTTGACGTATCTGTACCTTGTTTTGTCCTCGACGCAAACAAGCGTTACAGCAGCTCAAGTTGCTGTTGAAATAGCACCGTTAATGCACATAGACTCTTCGGCTGAATTGACGCCCAGCCCACCCCGACCGTCCGCGCCCGAAATCGCACAGGCGCCGACGCTCACGAAGATTATTGATCTAATTTCCCGCGCCGAGGGGCTGCGCGGTGGCATCTGTACCCCCGATGACGACACCCCCGACCCCTCTTTCTCTTCCGCCGAAACATCTGCTGCCGAAGACGATCCCGCCCACCGGGGCCTTTTCGCCCCGCCTGAGCTGGGCGGAGGAGGGAGCATCACGCGTTCCCGCGGTAGTGTCGGTCGGGGTTTGGAGGTGGTAGATTGCCCAACGGTGGTGGCGGCGGCGGCGACATCAACGGCTGACGCCGCCGCCGCCGCGGCCCGACACGAAGAGATAGAACTGCTCTGGCAGGCGGTGGAGCTTGAAGACTCTCTCGGGTACGACGAGCCCCCTCCGTTGCCGCTGCCGTCACGGCTTTATCTGGGCGCTGCTTTGCTCCGCGGTGCACGGGGGAACGACCGCGCATCCGCTGTAGACGTGGTCGAAGCCGAGGCGGTTTTCAGAGAGATGGAGAACAGGTATCCGAACATAGGGAGGACGCTGCTGGGCCTCTGGCGCGCGTGCTCCATTTTGGGAAAGAAAGACGAGGCCCGGGACTTTCACAAGCGGTATGTCGCCAGCTGCCGATACTCGGAGATCGTGCTCGGTGACAGCGCCCATGTTCAAGGGCAAATAAACGTCGGTCAGGATGTAGGAGATGATGATATCTACGATACTTCTGAGTTAGCAGGACACGAAGGCACCGCTTCGGGATTGGCGCAGCCCCGGAGTTGGATCAACAGTTGGGCGGGTACAGTGGCTGTCCTTACCCTGATCGCTGCGCTCTCTCTTGCGATTTTGGCCGCCAGGAGCAACATGGTCCGCGAACGGTGGAGGCGGCGCTACCGCGGGGTCGACAGAGGCGTTGAACAGACGAAATGGGTCGACCACGGGCAAAGGAGCGCCGCAGAGACTGACCCGCTCGCGCCGTGAAGCCCAGGCAGTTGTGGCATCCCTGTTCCATGACATGCACCCGCAGTAGGATGCAGATGGCGAGGGCGTGGGTGATACGTCCGGAATCTATAGAAAGGCGCGCGCGGCGCTCGTGCCTGGCTCCGGTGTTTTAGTTGACTGGCCGCACGCCAGCGGCCAACATTCACAGCACCCCCCTTACTCAGTAGTTGTATATTTTAGCGACGGCACACACGTTCTGAACGGGCAGCGGCAGCTTACCGCGCGCTCACTCCAAGGTCCTGTTCCATGTTGGTTGTGATTGGCTACAGGCAGAGGCTTTCGATGTGTGGTACCATGTAAAGTATTTTCATTTTTATTGGATGGTGGTCATAAACCCTTGCCTGCAAGCAAGGGTACTGTATACGTAGGTCTGACCGAGAGTCACCCCTTTCGTTGCCATGTGATATCGTAGAGCAGAGTCAACAGCAGTAGACGTCTTATAACCAGCAGTAGACGTATTGTAAACGATTCTGCTTCTCTTCGTGTCATGTTTTCGCGAAAAAAACTAAAAAAAACAGGGATAATTTGGGATACGATAGACTTCCGTCTTCCGCTTTTTCTGTGTTGATACACTTTTTAAAATACCTCAGCTGTGAGTTCAACCGATTGAGTGGTTGATACTCACGCTTTGCAAGCTTTTGTGGAATGATTTTTTTTTTCACGCTGTTCGCTCGTGTTTCTCATGTAGTTTCTTATTTACGGAGCTGAACCCCGTCGCTACTGCATTTGTGTCTGTACGGTAACAAGAGTGGTGATACCGCCGTGTCCGGCCCTCTCGAACGTTGTGGCGTGTTTTGGAGGAGGAGCAGGCGGTGCAAACTATTATTGTGCTCGGCTCGTTTCGACTTCAAAGTTCTTGCCTGGTATACGTACTAGAACCCTCGACGAATCCGCCCTGTGTATTGGAGGCGCTGATCGCAGATGTTTCTGGCACTTTCTCGTACTTCGGCGCTGGTTACTTCTTGGGTGGCGTGTTTTGTCGTCTTGGTTGGCACCGCGGAGTAGTGCATTTTTTTGCGCGTTCATCGTGCAGTCGCCCCGGTTCTCGAAACCTCGCGTGCATACGTACAGCAGTGGAGGTTCGATGTGCGGTGGCGACAGACAGCGTTTTTCATCAGAATAAGGCCTAGTATCTCTCTCCAACGAGATCTCTTCGTCCGAGTACGGTGTGGAGTGAATAAAGTAAAGCATTCCACGGTACGTAGATCACTGAGGAGGGGGGGCGTTGGGCGATACAAAAAAGCACGTGGGCTCGTCTACTCGAAAGCATGGCGCCTCACTCAGTGTGTCGGTGACACCCTCTTAATTGTTGTTGTTTTTTTAGCTGTCGGTTTTAGTCGTTTTGTTAGAGAACCAGCCTTAATGAACACACACATTTGCTGTTTTGGAACTAATTGTTTTTGCAAGAAGGGATGATTTCCCGTTTTGATGCGTGGAAACGCTGTCTTGTACCGTCCCTGGTATACTGTTGTACCGGTGGTACGCAGCGTTTTGTTCTTTGTTCCTTGTACCGGTGCATCAGCCGTGAGTCCAACCTGGTTCGAGGTCCGAGGACAACGTCTTGACTGCGCGCTGGCTGAATGATACCGGTACTACAGTACGTCGGTTGAATGTCAGTCGCACATATTATGCTCGAAAACCGCTTACTGTAGACGCGTCTGGTACCTGAAAAAATGTGCGCGGAGCCCCATACCTACCAGTATCTAAATTATTTCACTCTTGCTTGTCGAAGATGTAGGGCTCTCTGCCAGCTCCAAGCCAAGTCCAGCGCTTTCGGCTGTCAGTCTTACGGGGAAAACCTACACCAGGTATTTATCAAAACCAAATACTTCGAAGTGTGGTTATTAATAGTGAAAAGATCGGGGATAGGTTTGTGTCTCCGTCGTGGTTTCTGATTGTTGTGCCCCGTAATAGAGCATCGATAGAGCAAACAGATCGCCCGAGAGACGGAACGCGGAGGCTCAATTTTCGACGCATGTAGTGCGTGCGTCCTCGAGCCTCTATTTCTTGGGGGTGGAAATCCCCGCACCGTCGAGGTCCGGTCCAATCGCGAGTAACCATGCCGGACAACGCAAGTCCCGCCCTCAAACTGGTAAATATACAGGGTAGTAAGTCGTACATACCATGGAGTGGTGAAGGTGTCGAGGTTTGTGAAGGTGTATATCGTTTATGCGGCGATGCACGGTTACCCTACACCGTCCCACCAACATCATTATTAGGGCAGCGCGTGTTCCAAGAATTTTCCCGTCGGAGCATGTTTATAGAGCTGTTCCTGTTCTTGTAATACACGCCCGATAAGTAGCTTGGCGTAGTCGTTGATCTTCCTTGATTCCGGTCAGTCCGCGGGTTGACTCCTGAGCGAATAGTGTCATACGGGTATGATCCATACCCTGGTATAAACTTTAAATCCTGTAGTGCGAGGTTGCCTCCCTCTCTCTCTCCTGGTACTGCCTTCCTTGTTAACGGGTAGTTTAGCGCCTATGTCACGCTGATACCGGTGTATACTTACCGAATCTTTGTGTTCTCGAAGCGGCGGCCACCCGCAACACCGTGCCTTTGCATCTACGGTAAGTTCGCTGGGCTTGGGGTTTTGTTGCCTCAAAGTAAACGTGACAAGCGAAAGCGTACAACAGAGGGCGCCCGCTATGTTAGTACGAAACGTCAATTTGGCGTCGAGGCACAATTTACGAAGTATTATTTTGTTGCGATCATTGAGCACAGGCTACTACTGGCTATTACATGGGATTGAGAATGGAACCTGACCCGGAGCGTCGTTTCTTCGGTCAAAGTTTTCCTATTGTTGTTATCGTGAGAAAACGAGCCTCAATGTCTTACTAACGAGTTTCTTAACCCCGGGCGCCCTCTGTATTGGCGTCGTCGCCACCTTGCCTGGGAAGCTTCGGGATGTGCGGTATGCAAGAAATATTGCATCGGAATTTGTGTAACCTGTCATGGACGCGATTGGGAGACTTGTGCTCTACCCTCGCACCCCTTTTTTGTTTCCTGCGGCTCTACTGGCTTCTTCGGTGTTTGCAGTCCGCATCATGTACGTATATGCCTCCTTTCGCCTCTTTAAGTCTCGCACTCACTCGGTTTTTCTACTCCTCGCAACTGCCATTCTTGCGCGCCCCAACTCTTCTGGTCCCTCCATATTACATTAGCCTGCCGTAGTCGCCTTAGCGCAACCTAGTCACCTTCGCTTAACTTAGTCACGTTAGCTTAAACTATTACGGGGGACCATAGTTAATAGGACCTACTGTAGACACAATAGGACCTACTGTAGACACCAAAACCTATA
>JAYJME010001874.1:0-15061 GCA_036873775.1 Costaria costata
GTCACTCTTGTCTCTATCCGGGCAGAGGATTTGCTTTCCCTATAATATATCGTAAGGCAACCGATAACGCGGGCGGGTGGGATGGGGGGCCAGGGGGGGATAGCAGTGACATTATTGTGTTGCTTCTGGGTGGAGCGACACTGCTGTAAGAATGTTCCTGTCACACCGTTGTGAACAGTCTGGCGCGGGGGACAGCAGTGACACTGTGTTGCTGTGTTGCTCCTGGGTGAATCGACACTGCTGCTGTAAATGTTCCTGCGATGAAAAGGAACTTGCGACATTTTTGGTATGAATAGTCTTTCCCGGACCGTTGGAGTCGACGGTGGTGACATACAGGTAGACAGGTGGTACGGATAGGTTGTAGAGCTCCCCCCCCTCCTATGGTGGAAGCAATGCCTGCCTGGTTGGTTAAAACCCGACGTGCTCAGTACCGGCATTGTAGGGATGCGAGGGTCTATGGTCGTACGACTACGGCCATGCACGAAATTTGTACACCCCCCCCCCCCCTACGGTCAATGGACATACGACTACGGTCATGCGCGACAATGAGTACGGTACACCCCCCCCCGGTTCTTGTGGCCAGTGGTCAGGTAATAATGTGTTGAGCCCCGTCTTTAGGAGCCACCGCCCACCGACTGCCCTCTCTCTTCCCGCCTTCCTTGCTCCTGACGCGAACCTCTCTCTCTGCCCCTCGCCCCTCATCGACCAGCTCCATCATGCGGCCGTGTTGTGAGGCCCTTGAACGCGTGAGTCGGACGGAGGACGGGAGAGCTGTCTTCGAGGAGAGAGGCACCGGTGGGGTGCTTCTCGCGACCATCAGGTTCGATTGGAGATATTTTACTGCTTCCTTGCTAACCCTTGTTACGAGCGAAGCGAGTTGCTATTTTATACGGCCACCGAAAAATGTTGGAAACCCCTTTTTAGCTGGGTGGAGCCGGAGATCCTATAGGAAATGTGAAGGCGGCGATTCACGCCGTTCCGACCGAAACTCCCCGAAAAAACGTTATATACGTATATCTCCGAAAAAAACGCTTGTTTGTTTGTTTTTCCTTATGACGACAGTTACAAATTGGATGCGTATGACTTGGCTTGCAAACTGAGTATCAGCCACTCAATCGGTTGAACTCACAGCAGCCGACGTGCTTGTAATATTTTATAGTTTTATAGAATTTTCGCCGGAGCGAGTTCCTGGCGAGAGCTCCCCTATCTTCTACCTGGTACCTGGTACGGGTATACTGCAAGTACTACTGCAGAATTATCCCGCCCTGTTTCCAGGTATTTTACGACCCGAAGCATGGGTGCGGTTTTCAAGGGGTTGAATCCTAAGAAGTACCAGGTACGTTTTTTCGGCCAGAGTTTTTTTTCTCGCGCACTACTGCTGTAGGCTGGCGCGTCGAAGCAGTAGAGCCTTTCCACTTGTTGGAGGACTATTAATACTGCGGGGGAACCATAGTAATCAGGACCAACTATTAATAACTATGGTTGAAAAAAGTAGGGAAATGCATACGTAGGTATTTGTATCAATCGGAGGACCTGATTTACTCTACAGGCAGTAGGTGCCCCGTGGTAGCCATAAAACCTTCGTAGATTGGGTTGGGGCTAGGGCTATTAATAGTTGTGTTCGGGGTGTACACGGTGCCTGTCAACGGTTTTATCGAAAACCCGGTACCTGGTATCTGGTATGTGGTAAACTGTACACCCTCCCTCGAACGGTCTCACGCTGAAGAATGGGGCAGGCGTGATTTGCTAGGCGCGCAACCGTGCCTCGCCGCTTTCCGCTACCTCGTACCCAAAACGGAGAACGCATGTTTTTACCCGGCGCGATCGACCCTCGCTGGCGCTCGCCGGTGGCTTTTCGGTAATGTTTACGACTTGGCCCAGCTTCGATAAAATGGTTGGTAATCAGCACTGACTGACTCCCTACCACAATCTCATTCCGAGAAATTTCTCAGGTGGTCGGGGTTAGAGCTTGACCCTAGGGTTTAAATCAAGTATGTTTCCACCGTTTTATCGAAGCTATATAGGTAAAATCATAAACGGCCCTCCTTGTGGTATTGGCAGCAAAAAGTCCCAACAGCTCGTCTATACGAAAACTTTGCCCCCCCCCCCCCGCCCGCCAACCGCCATTGGATTAATTTTCCGCGCTGCTTTTGCGCCTTCGAATATGCCCGCCGCCTGCCTGCCTGCCTGCCTGCCTGCCTGCCTGCCTCTCCAGGGACTTCCCTGAGGCGCTAGAAGAAGGCTCCGACGCAGCGTTAGCGGCCGCCCTCAAAGTAGTCGAGCGAATTTTTACAGGCAAGTCTCCCGAAGCTTGCATCCTTTCGCTCCGCGCCCGGGCCGAGGAAGCGTCTACCGACGACCCTCACATACCGACAGCGAGCGATTATTCCAGCTGCGTGGAAACCGCGTTGGCGGTGGCTGAGGCCACGCCGGAAGCACCAGGGACTGCTGCCGCGACGTGCTTGTGGTGGCTGTCGGGCGCGAGCAGTGTTGCATCTGACCGTGCCCTGGCGGCGCTTCTAGCAGCAGCAGAGACCGGCGATAAGGGAGCAAAGGACGGGGAGGCAATCGGTGACAAAGTGGAAGGGGAAGGGGAGGACGGTGAGACAGTCGCTCAGCCAACCGGGGATGTTTGGTCTTGGTTCCCTCGCGGGGGAGGCGATGAAGAGGAGGAGGAGGAGGAGGAGATTGTAACCGTCGCGCGACCCCTGGAGGCGGCGCGATTTCTTGCGACCCTTTGTCTGTACCGCCCTGGGCTGAAAGTTTTGGAGGCCGGCGTCCGGCGGAAGGAACCACACGCGTTGGAAGCTCTCTTGCGACTGAGCGCTTCCGACGACCCGCGACTAGCGCGGGCGTGCTTTCGCATCCTGGAGAGGCTGGGGGGCAGGAGTAGCAGCATAGGGGCGCAAACGCTTGTCGATGCGGGGACGTTGGAGGTGGCAACAGAGGCGGGGAAGAGGTTTGAGGTGGCGGTGGATGTAGAAAATGTACACGACGATGAAGCGCACGCTATCGCTGCCGCGCTTGGTACGGTGGCGGTTTTGGCGGAAGCAGGCGGGGCTAGCGCTCGTCCCGTGATCGACGACGCCTTCCAACTGTCAGTGCGGTGCCTCGGCAGGGTAGGGGAGTTTTCTGGACGGCCTGCAGCGGCCGCGGCGAAAGCTGCGCTGGATGTTATCACGTTCCGCCTTACCAGGCCCGATCGCCCGAAAGGCCCCGCGGTTACCCGACCCGGAGGGGGAGATGGTGTTAATAGCACCCAGGGTGATGGCAGCGGCCGAGATGAGGACGCGGACAAGGCGACGTCGGCGGCGGCGGTGCCGGCGCTGGAAAAGTCTTCCTCCTTTTCCGTGGGGGATGGTGTGGACACCCCGATGGAGGTTTTGAAGGACGCGGATGCTATCCTGGCCGCGATGAAGGCGCACCCGAGCGACGCGCGCGTGCAGCAGTCCGGCTGGAAGTCTTTGCTCGCGATGGACACCGGGAGGGGCGGCAAGCAGAGAGCGCTGCCCGGCGTCGGGGATGGGTACCAGAGCAGGCGGCAGATGCTGAGGGATTGCCTGGAGAGGCACGGGGGGGAGAGCTTGGTGGCGGGGCAGGTGGCTGATATTCTGGAGGGGCTGGGGCTTCACACGGACTCGGGTGAGCTTGGTTGGTTGAAGAGAGCAAGGCTACAAGAGCACGCTTTGTAGGGTATCTAGGAGGGTACAAGGGTACATACCCGAGCATGATAACTAAAACCAGGCCTGGTATGCGGGTATCCCAGAGTATATACGAAGTACCTCATTTACGGGGGGCCATAGTAATCAAAGCCCACCATAGTTAAAATATACCGCACCAGTCTGATCGTAACTATAGGGAACATTTAGATGGCCACAAAATCTACAAAAGCACCTTATATTTATGATCAGACTGGTATATATACTTGTATACGAAGTATATTTTTCCCTAGTTTTACTAAGCATATGTGGTCCTGAATACTACTGTATGTTCCCCTGTAGTGCTAAAGACACCTCTTGCAAGGCTGCTTTTGTTGATGTCTACTTTTTGATAGGTGTGCCGTCGGATTGCGGTGACTGCTGGTGCGTGTTGGTAGGTGTGCCGCCGAATTTTGCGGTGGCTGCTGGGGTGTGTAGGGGGTTTTTTGTCGGGATGTTTGTCGTGTTTTTTGTTGCTGACCGTGTTGATTGGTTTCCTGTCCGGTGCATAAAGAAAACGTAGGCGAGAGAGAGATGGCGCTGTGTGTGGTGTTAGGTCTTGCGAAGTTGTGTTTGATTTTTTGCTGCTCGGAGGATGGTTGAAACAAAACACGTTTAGTATGACGCCACGGCAGGACAACATTCAGCTACGGCTGTAGTTTTTTTTCTAGTGACGGGTTACGGTTTCACTTCGGTGTTGGCTGGCTGCGCAGGAGAATCGTGGCTTATTTTGGACACGATGTATTCGGAGTTAAGAATAACGTTTTAACTTCCTACTGAAAAACGTAAAATATATTAAATTATTGAAAAAATATCAGTTGGGCGATTTTATGTTGTGTTGTTCTCTGGGGTGGGTCTGGGTCACCACCAGGCGCATATTTAGCTCTTAGGATCCCGTATCGCCGATCAACGCCGAAAATATGAAATAATAATGAATTCTTGCCACACAAAGTGGGCCAGAATTGGGGAAAACTTTTTTGGGGGTCGTGACCGGCGAAGCAGGGTCCTAGAACCCCAAAGTGCCTTTTTGGTGACCTCAACCGCCTTGAAAAAACGTGGAAAAAAAAAATGTTGCCCCCTGGTATGTTTCTCCGTAAATTTCATTTTTTGTTTTGTTTCATCAGGCAGTTCAATATCAGCCTTCAAGAACACCCCTGTAGAACTGCAGTCACTTTTGTTGGGGACGACCAACTTGATGTTGGTGTATGATCATTTTCCCAGGAGTAAGGCCATCTCTTATAAAAAAAACTGATTCTGAAAACCGAAAATGGAGGTTTTAGCACCTTTGCAGGCACATTTGACCCGGGGAACGCGAGAATAGGCCCCGCTCTTCTCAAGTTCCGACCAGCCTTTTTTCGAGGCGCATCCAATGGCGTTGGTCGTTTCTTCAGGGTGTCAGTTTGAATTTTTCAGAACAAAAAAGCAGAAACCAGTTTCGGATATATGTATCGCAGTTTATACTAACTTGAGAAGAGCGGGGCCGATTCTTCCGTTCCCCGGGTCAAACGCGCCTGCACAGGTGCCGAAACCTCCATTTTCAGTTTTCCGAATCAGTTTATTGTAAGAGATGGCCTAAGAAGGTTTTATGTCAGTTGGCCACCTGCACGCCTTCTTGGGAAACCCTACATTTTTCCCAATTATTTTGCGACTCGCGTTGTACTCAATCAAAACCGTCCCAACAAAATATACACGTCGCGCGAAGGCAGCATTGCACGAGCATGAGTCGATCGCCCTCTGGTGCCGGGTAGCATGCAAGGCAGCACACGCCCTCGGGTGATTTTTCGAGCGGAGTTTCTCGACGACGGGTTTTGTACAGAGAAAGTCAAGCGATGCATCTGTGGAAAGATTTCACACCTCGGACAGATCATGATCTAGATCATCTAGACATTAACCTGCCGTTCTGAGATGCTGTGCAGGATATGTACGGTACAGATCCAACCCAGGAAACATGTGCTAGAGCGTGCAGATTATACGGATCCCACCCGGCAACATGAGCTAGATCATGCAGATCAGGAAATAGATCTGCCCTGAATGATCTAGATCAACATCAAGTGGGAATCGATGATCTGTCCGAGGTGTGCACACCTGTAAAATTATTTGACAGGCTCGTGTCTACAAAATACTTACGGAGTGCTGAGAGCGCCAGGGTCTAAAATCAACCGGAAGGCATTCACGAGTCTAATCAGAGGGGATACGTATATTCCGGCCAGCAATAATTCTGCTGACAGGGGAGACTCAAAAAGCAATGGGGGGAGGGGACAAACTCTGAAAAACGAAAAACGTGCAGGGGCTGACGAGGTTCCACCTCATTTTCCTCGGAGAACACAGGACTGCCTCCCTTGCAACAGCAGGGTTTCGTTAGGGCCGCGAGTTGGCCGAACACGTCACTTTTTGTTCAATAGCCCACGCACGCACCAGCCAACGCACCCAGAAACGAAAAAAATATTTGCTGCCGTTGAATCAGATGTTGCCATGTTTTGTAACGGCGTTGACTTCGAAGCTGTACAGGTATGTACGTGGTGTGTTCTATTAACAATAAGAGGCTTTTTGTGCGCCAAAAGGTTTGGGATGATGCCGTTCTTTTACGCGTTTTCATTTCTACTACTTGTTTCTTGGTCGTTATTTTGCGATTGACACACGCTGCACACTTTCGGACGGCAAACATAATAATAATACTAATAATAATAATAATAAAAATAATAATAATAATCATCATCATAACAACAACACGATATGGGCGTGTAGATATCATGCCCCATCGAGTAATATTTTTGGAGTATTATGTTAGCTTCTTGGGCCTTTTTACGCGCGTTGGGTTGGTTCGTTGGGGATTTGGAGGAGAGAGAGTATTGTAAGGGGATACGCGAGTTTGGCGTCGAGCGGTATTGGAGTATTTTTGCCGTTTCAACATTATTTGCGGTTGTTCGAGCTCATAACCCCTTCGGAGCCGGAAACGGTTTTTTAAGACAAAACTACTTGGAAATAGTGTGGGATACTTTCTGGGGTAGTGAAAGGGTTAAGAAATCCGCGCCGCCGGTGAACTACTGCTCTCTTAATCAAACACGTGCATATGATTGATTCCCTTCCATGTCGACTGTGACTAGACCTTTTACCAACGTATTGGCGTCGTGCGCTACTGGACATCCCTGTGCCGCGTCACTTATATTTCTTGTTTGCGGTCGTTCATACTTTCGAACAAAATACACCCCAAAATGAGCTCGCTCGCTCTGCACTTCCAATGTCCGTAATAAACACGTCTGTCCACGTCTTCCAACGCCCACGTTTAAGCTACTGCAGCAAATCGCTATCCGCCGCCACTACCGCTGTCCGAAGGTCTTGGGACTCGCTTCATTGAGGAGCGGGCGGCGTCAGGCCCCAGAAACCTTGTATTAGTAAAAATTAACGCAGTTAGTTAGCTGGCTTCCTTTCCACCCAACCAATAACTACTGTAGCCGTGAAGACCAGCCCACTATTACGGGGGACCATAGTTAATAGGACCTACTGTAGACACACTACAGCAGAACCTACTGTAGACACAAAACCATCATATTTCCCTTCTTGCTAACAATATCTTTGGTCCTATTTAATATGGTCCCCCGTAATAACAGGCCTACAAACAGTAGCTTTCGTTGTGTACGAGGGTTGTCAGAACACATCAATAACTTCCCCCAAAAGAGACAACATTCTGCATGTTATGCCTGTTATAAGAGTACTACATACAAGATACGACGGCGGTAAAACCAAAATTTGTTCATTTGGTCGATAAGTTTTGCTATTACGGGGGACCATAGTTAATAGGACCTACTGTAGACACAATAGGACCTACAGTAGACATCAAAACATACATATTTCCCTATTTTAGCTAATAATATTAGGTCCATAGTTAATAGGACCTACTGTAGACACAATAGAACCTACTGTAGACACCAACACCTAAATATTTCCCCATTTTTGCTAACAACATTAGGTCCTATTTACTATGGTTCCCCGTAATAGTAGCATGTGTCAATGTTATTGTTTCTTTTCTTTGGCGTACCAGAACAAAACCAATCGCCTAGGTGTGGCTCATATCGCGAAACAAAAAAACACGTTACTACGTACAGTACAGTAGTGCTTTCAAACGGCGCAGGTTAGCATTAATAGCCACTCCTCTTCCGAGTGGTCCTCGGCAACATCCGAAAAACAGTGGCCTACAATAAAGGTGCACCTCCCCCCACAAAATTTAATTTACCATACGAACTCAAGACAATAATAATTGATTTTCATCTCCGAGGCACACGATACATATTTGAGTGATACCTGGCATAATTTTGGGTTTCGAGGAGAGGTATTGTTTTGGTTTATTGGTTGTTGTTTTGGTTTATTGGCTATTGTTTTGGTTTTTGGCGATGGAGGGGAGAATTAATTGATCATACTGATGCAAGACAGTAATTAGTTTTCACCTCCGAGGCACACGATATCCGAAAAACATCGAGATGCAAATGGACGAGAGTACCCTATGTAAAACGCTTATGGTATGACAATGATCTCGTGTTGTCCCTGGCGTAAGGAGCCCTTCCAGCAGTCAGAAACGATTTTGCCAAAAAGTGATACCTCTATCGCAGCATACATACGTCATGATCAAAACAAAGGTAACCTTTTTTCCAGCGTATCATCTTCCGGCAAAAAAATCACGCCAATGCCTCGTGCAACCATCGATGACCCCGTGCACCCCCCCCCCCAACATCAGGCTACGTTGAAATTCAACTCAGCAAGTCGCCGACAAAAACAAACTGGCGATGAAATGTTTTGCCACACGTAGTTAAACACAGCAGAAGAAATGCTCGCCTCCAGCAGTGTTATGTACATGCTGGCCGCCGCTTTGAACTCTTCGTTTCGCTGCAGCTCCAGCGCTCGTTCCAGTAAATCCTCCCTGGTTATGGTATTACCGTCGAGCTCGTCAGCTATGGCTGGAGGCCGTTCAACCATATTGCCGCGAACACCACCTCGGACGACCAACGCCAGCAGCGCGATCCAGGCTGCCACCGACAGGCGGAAGACGTCCATCGTCGTTGCTACTTCCGGTTGATGTTGTTGTTCTTCTTCGGACCCTCGCCCATTTCCCCCCTGTCGCTCCCTCCTCTCTGCTTAGGCTCTGTGCAGATAGTGCATTGGACGAGTAAGCCGCGCATGTTATGAGATCATAGGTACACAAAACTACGGCATACAGGTGGGAGCACTTTCAACGGGCTTTATTGCAGCGGTTCAGGGTCACTCGCGTGCGTCGTTGCTAAAAAATGTTCCCAAGGTCTTTAAAAAAAGTTTATGTGCTTTTACAAATCACGATATTCACCGCCACGGCAAATGCTGTCAAGCCCGGAGGCCTGCTACGATAGGGATATTAATAACACTTTCGGGCGAATTTGTTCACCTGACGTATAAACGGGGCTCCTTAACCCCTTTAGAGCCGGAAACGGTTTTTGGGGACAAAACTACTTGAAAATAGTGCGGTATACTTTTCGGGGTATTAAAAGGGTTAATTTTTTTAGCACTGCGAATTAATGTCCCACACTATTTCCAAGTATTTTTGTCCCCAAAAACCGTCTCCGGCTCTAAAGGGGATAACCGAGAAACTACCCAGTCTCGTTAAATATTTTACGATATGTTTCGTCGTATACTACCGTACCTATTATAGAGCATCATGGGATTGTTCATCGGGCCGGTCGTTAGTTTTTGTCCAAAGAACCAGGCTTTTGCTTGAGGTAGAGAGCTCCTCAAATGAGGAGCTTTAGAAAAAACGTGGAACCACACCCCCATATGCAGACCCTGTAGAGAGCTGCTTAACCCCTTCAGAGCCGGAAACGGTTTTTGGGGACAAAACTACTTGGAAATAGTGTAGGTTATTTTTGGGGGTAGAAGAAGGGATCGCGAATGCCTGGTATGATACGCCTTAATCCTTCGTCCTTAAATCCTTAGCCCTTAGTCCGTAGCCCCGTTACAGATACCCGGTGATGTATAAGCCCAAATCCTTTCCAGGGTGGTAGTCCTTTGCCAATAATGCATAACCGCAAATAGTTTACTTTGAACACAGCAAAGATATGCTTCGAAAGTGCGTCGTGCGGAGTAGTCAAATGTCGCCCCTGTGGTCCAGTGGGTTAATATCTCGTAGCTGTTGAGGTCAAGGTCAGGAGTTCGAATCTACCCCACAAGGGAGGGTATACTTCTTGTGAAAATATCACAAGCTGAAAGCGTCTATTAATAGCGTGTGTGTATGCACAATTCGACGTGAGGCGACGAGGGAAGAAAATGCTGCACTCTCCCCGATGAAAATGCAGGTACCTATACCGTAGCACCGTAGTGGGGTGGGGGAAGAAGAGCCTGCGTAGTGACCTACCCCGGATCTGAGATACGACTAGGGAGGGAGAAGGAGAAAGAAGGGCTAACTACTTGACCACCGGGGACGCCGGAATCCCGTGGGACATCCCATGGGATATATCCCATGCGTAATCCATGGGGTATCGCATTGACCCCGTGGGAAATCCTACGGGGGCTCGTCCCATGGGATGTCCCATGGGATCAATGTATGGCATGTGATAGTCTTACCAAGGTGTTGCGCCCTAATGTACCTGATAGAGTCTTACCAAACTCAACGGAAATATCCCATGGGGCTCATCACCTGGGATGTGCCATGGGATATCCCATGGGATCAATGTATGTGTCCCATGGGATGGTCTTACGGAGATGGTGCGACCTACCCCCTGATAGAGCCTTGCCAAGCGCACCAGTCAAGCATCAGGTCCGTGTTGGGATTAGGATTAGGGACACAGATTAGGGTTAGGGGTAAAGCTCTGGGTCGGGTGCTGGTACCCCATGGGGTATCCCGTTGCGGGCATTCCATCATCCTGTCATATGGGATATAACCCATGGGATCAATGTATCCCATGGGATATCCCATGGAAGCATCCATCCCCACGGTGGGGTATCCATGGGATACCCCATGGGGTAGCCCAAGGGACATCTCATGGGGTAGCCCATGGGGCATCCCATGGGGGCGTTTATCCCACGGGGTATCCCATGGGGTATTGTATGGATATCCCATGGGGCATGCCCTTGGATGTCCCGTGGGGGTCCCATGGGACAACCCCCACTCCCGTAGGATGAACA
Source organism: Costaria costata (assembly GCA_036873775.1). Classification (NCBI taxonomy): domain Eukaryota; class Phaeophyceae; order Laminariales; family Agaraceae; genus Costaria; species Costaria costata. The sequence goes on from JAYJME010001874.1 coordinate 10,842, forward strand.
TATCGCACGGGGTGAATATACCCCACGGGTTTCTTCAGTTTAGTGTATCCCATATGGAGTAGTCAACGGCATACCCCCATAGGATGCCCCATGGGGTAAACTATATATCCATCCCATAGGATATCCCATGGGATACGCTGATTCCAAAGCGCACCCAGGTAGTGTACTGGTTCATCAATGTCCCATGGGATAGATACCCCATGCACATCACTTCAATGACGCAATGATCGAATGCCGTAAATCAGCGTGGGTTCTTCTCAAACAGCCTCCTGACAGCTGTGTTGCCTGCCCCTTTTGCTCTTCCATGTGCACAATGTACCAGAGATACACTGAGTACAGATGTCAGAGGATGCGCCCGGGAGACCGAACCAAGGGCTATGTGCTACCTGTGTTGGGTGCCTCCACAGCTGTGGGGGGCATGATACGATCGTACTGCTACATGGCTGTATGTGTAGATATTTGATGAACTCCAAACGTGATACTTTGTAGAATGTACCAGGTATAAAATGAGATGTACCTGTACGTGATAGCATACCCCTCTGAACGTGTGTTGTCTTACTTTCTACCCAACGACATCAGTACACCCAGTGCCTGTCGTACCCAATACGCTGGCATGACATTGCGTTGAACAATGCATTGTTGTAATGCATTATCTCCGTGTCGTAGCTTGTGACCACAGAGCGTGTTTCTCCTAGGGTGAAGAATAAGCACGGACATTGGGTGTGCTGGATGTGTCGACGTGTAGAAAAACAACACACACAGTGTCCCTCTCAACGCTGGGGTATAAATATGCAGCCTCAACGGCTCTTAGCTACGTCCAGAATAGTACCAGGGCATGTGATACCAAGCACCAGATACTTCGTATACTGCTGTAGACTACTGCTGTCGTTGAATCACGAGGTTTGGTCACACGTGACACGTATGATATGGTGCTTGCTGTATCTCTCTTCTTGGTGTTTACACAACAGGCCGGGGAACTTGGCTATCATCCTGAGATCCCGTCTCAGCTTTGCCTGGTGGGCTCCTCGTTGTCCTACACTTTGCCCTTCGGTGACCGCAGGCAACGAATTACCCTATTTATACATAGGACAGAGTACTTCTGTAATCATTGCAAGAAGATCATTGCACCAACAACAACATAACGGGTTACGTCTACGAATGATACTTCGCTATTGCGCCGCATGTCCAAACCCACAATGCTCTCACCTGCCGCTACGATAGCAACTAGCAACTACCCACACCACCACCAGAAGCAGCAGCAGTAGAAGCAAAAGAAGCAGAAGCAGCAGCAGCAGCAGCCACACAAATGCAGTCTCTGTCGGGGTGCCGATCCTCGGGTCGATAGTCGATGAGCGTGTTGGGTTGGGTCGGATTTTCTGCTGTGTGCTGTGGTTGGATTGTTGGACTTTTGATGGTTGCTGTTGCCGTTTAGGGCTTGATGCTTGATGCTTGATGCTTGATGTTTGATGTTTGATACATGTGGTCGCGTGATCGCAGAGATACAGATATACTGGCACAGAGTATACTGGATACAACGTACAGGATACAGGATGCGACAGGAGAGAAGAGTGAAGCGTTGTTCGTCGTTCGCCGGTCTGTTGTCTGTTGGTCTGGAGACCAAATTACGAACCGCTGGTAGTTCCGCCGCATTTTCATGCTCAATTTCTACGTAGAACCAAGGCGAAACAGCGAACGGCACAAGGCACGAGCACGAGGCGCAAGGCGCAAGCAGCAGACACAGCAAACCCAAGAGACATAGTTCCCCAGCGTGGTTATCTCTACGACGGCCTCTGCAAAAGCCACGGACCACAGGTAGGCCAGGAACTCTACAGAAGTACGAGTACCTCGCCCCTCTGTAGACAGCTGTGAGTTCGACCAATTGAGTGGTTGATCTCACCTCATTGAGATGCCACAATCCACGCATGATACGCCGGACTCGTAGCTTTTGGCCGGTCTGTAAACAACCAACGGATCAGGCTTTTCCGAATTCTGCTGTCTGTACGTCTGTCTGTACTTTTCTGCGCCACTGCCACTGTCGGTGTTGTACGTTGTACGCTGTACCCTGTACCCTGTACCCTGTACCCTGTACCCTGTACCTTGTACACCAGCCAGCGTGCTGGACTGCTGTCTGCTGCCACTCACACTGGAAGCTGTCCACGTGGAAGCTGGAAGGAGGGGGGCAAAAAGGGCAAAGGGCAAAGACCACCAGCGGCCAGGGACGAGCGAACAGCGACTAGCGCCGGAGCAGCCATGTCAACAGCCTCTGTAAGTACATATATAGACTGCACACCTTGCAGAAGGAGGTACAGGCTGTGTAGGCTGTATCCCATCGCGTGGTGAGTACACGAAATCACCGACGAAAAAGCAGCGCGCCCCGCCCCATATTCGGTGGCATACCACCAGCAGCGTACTTTTTTATTTTTACTGTCACTTTTTCTTTCCAGCCAGATCCAACTCGTACATACTGGTACCTGGTCCAGGTAGGAGGATTTACCCTCGGCGGCCTTTAGAACAAGCCATGGTAACATGATGTGTCGTCCCTATTTATACTCCTCCCTTGCGCCTGGACGCGTATATCTGCACCGTATCATAGTTCTACACAAATAAATGGTACACATCCGGCCTGTACAGCAATCCCCCCTCCCCCCCTCGGAGCCGACCGCGTTCCTTCGGCAGCATGCAGCACAGCAGCAAGCAGTGTATGCGCCTCGGCCTATAATACTAACATTAATAGTAGACTGCCTATCCGCCTATCTGATATCTGACATGGTACCTGGTGCTACTCTGGTATGTATGTACAGTACTCTTATGCTATGCTCTTGCCGGTCCACCCTGGAAGGACACGTGGGGATCGTTCAGATACGCAATGTGACTTGCAATTTGGGACCGGATACTATTAATACTATGATATACAGTATTAACACTGTACACACAGTGCGTAATCGTAGCTCTTTTGGCACAGCCGCAGTCTTTCTGACATTATCGTCGACAACAGCAACAGAGTATCGGTAAACAAGTATATCATACCAGTTTTACTATCGTAGCGCGATGGCCACGGCTCCGCTAGCCCTGCGTTTCCCATAGTAGTATGTACTGCCTGGTATTATTGTACAGTAGTAGTAGTACTCTCGTAGTGTGCTGTGATGTACCACTCTGAACGGAGAATGTAAGGACCACCGTGCGGGGCGGTATCGACCCAGGGGACGTCCGTTTTTGTCCGTTGGATTTATAGATATATGGAATTAATTTCTGGTCCGGGGATGGGGCCTTATCATCCCCGGGTGCGGTCGGATCTCAACCATGAACCCCAGCCAAGTATGAAATCAGCCAGTGGGGTTGGGGTTTCCACACCTCGCAAGGTGGTACAAACCCGGGGGGTGTCCGTTTTTCTCCTGGGTTGTTGGGGTTGTAGATGTACGAAAATACTTATGATCCGGGGATCGGACCTTATCATTCCTGGGTGCGGTAGAACCTCGACGTTGTCCCGAGGGGAAACTCTCGCCGCGTGCTGGCTCCATGACCCCGGCCAATCAGAAATCAGCCCGTGGGGTTGCGGTTTCCGCACCTTACAGGGCGGTATTGGCTCGTCGGGGGATGTCCGTATTGGTCCCCGAGTTGGTAGAGTTGTAGATATATGAAAATATGTATGATCCGGGGACGATATATTATCATCCCTGGGTGCGGAAGGACCTCAGCGTTGTCCCGAGGGGCAGTTCTCCTCGCGCGCTGGCTCCATGAGACCCAGCGGCCAACCATAAATCAGCCAGCGGGGTTGATATTTCCACACCTTGCGGGCGATACAAAACCGGGGGGTGTCCGTTTTCGTCCCCGGGTTGTTGGAATTATAGACGTACGGAAGTATTTCAGATCCGGGGATGGTACCTTATCATCCCCGGGTGCGACGGGATTTCGATGTTGTCCCGAGAGGCAAAACTCTCGCCGCGCCCTGGCTCCATGAGCCCATGAGCCCTGCCAATTAGACATCAACCCATGAGGTTGGGGTTTCCACACCTTGCGGGGCAGTATCGACCCGGGGGGTATCCGTTTTTCGTTAGGGCCTGACTAGAGCCTGACCCATTTGGTGTTTGTTTTTTTTTTCTTGTGCCCATTTTTTCGGGGTGGCACGTGCCCAAATAAGCAAAATTTGGCACCAAGTTATGGCCATTTTCCCCTGTTATGCCACCTGTTATGGCCGGTTTATGCTTGATTTTGTCGGTAAT
>JAYJME010001875.1:0-15060 GCA_036873775.1 Costaria costata
TCTAGATGCCATCGAAGTCGATGCCAATATCATCTTCGGCGCCGTCCCCTTCCATGGCAAGGTCGACGGCCGTTTCGTTGATTCGCGCGTGCTCCGGGAGCTCTCCATATTGCTTCAAATTACGAGCCTCGTCGGCGTTGTAACGGTGGATGATGTCCACCTGTTGGAGTTCGTTGAGGGCAAGAAAGCGGGGGGGGGGGAGATAGGGGGACAACTTGGTGTCGAAGAAAACGGACTGGGTGTTAAACCCCTTTTTACAGAGCTGTGAGCTGGATGACTAAAAGTCGCCAGCTACGTATTAGTTGCAGCGGTGCCAACTATCCGACTATTTGGGTTTCCGTGTTTATGGAAGGATCGTTTGCTACGGTTATCAAACCCCATAGCCATCGACGGTGCTGGCGCCAATGGCAGTGCTGAAGGCCGTTGGCGAGAATCTGTGAATGTAAAAATGAAGCCAAATAGCGCCAGCTGACTAGCCGACTATTACACGGGACCACAGTAAATAGGACCAAATATTGTTAGCAAAAATGGGGAAATATGTAGGTTTTGGTGTCTACAGTAGGTTCTATTGTGTCTACAGTAGGTCCTAATAACTATGGTCCCCCGTAATAGTCGACTAACGTCAGTAGTAAATAACTACCAGGTATCCGGGAAGTCTAGCCAATCACAGCCCTACCATTTCAGAACTGCACCTACATTGTTTGGGACAAACTACTCCAAAATAGTGTGGCATACGTCTTTAGAAATGCACCTGCATCTTTTGGGGCAAAAAACTACCGTAGCTGGGATACGTCTACACAGTTCTAAAAGGGGTAAGGTCCATCACAAGCAGACAACTACTCGGATCCCTGTTACCTATTAATAGGGGAATTGATCGAGTCCATTGAGTGCATGAAAGCCCGGGGGAGGCACGTTGGCATCGTTGAGAAAGGGACAGCGCCTTAACCTTTGTGGAACTGCTGCACACACGTTGATGGAGACAATCTACTTGAAATTAGTGTGGGATGCTTTTTGCAGTAGCAAAAGGGCTAATGTCATCACACGCAGGCAACAACTATTCCTGTTAATAGTGCAGGGGTGGGTGGGTGGGTTGGTGAAACGATGACCGCCGTCCACCATGGACTGGCCCTTCTGCCTCTTCGAAGCGCTCAGCGCAAGAGTCCATGCGTTCACTTCGTCGGGAAGTCCCCGCCAACTCACCCCCGCCTCCCGACCCCGTGATCGCCCGCAATTTAAAACAAGAGTCACGATATCGATACGTTACTCGAACCTCTTACAAATTCGCTCTACGTATCTGTCGGTCTGTTTGTCTCCGTTTCAACCGCTTGGGCCCGGTGCAACGGCAGGTGCTCTCTCTCCCTCCCTCCCTCCCCCTATGTCTCTCTCTCTCTTGCCTTGTCGTCTTGGTAGTCCCTCTTTCCGACGAGGACGATGTCTCCGGCGCTGACCCACACCTTCTTACGCATCTTCCCCCGAATGTGCCCCAACCTCGTCACGCCATCGTAGCAGTAGCACTCCGCTCGACCGTTCCCCAGCATGCGCACCACCTGGAACAGTCCACCATCACCACCACCACCACCACCACCAATCAACCGACAATAGCGTTACAGTGGGGAAACCACGGGTCTAAGAATTTCGGGGACAAAAGACCGGGCAAATCGCCTGAAGTCACGAAAAAAAAACTGAACAAGACCGGTTTGCCTCTTGTCCCCCAACCGCGGTAAGAACTCGGGAAAATAACGCCTGTAAACCTATATAAAAGTTCCGAACCGCTTTAACATTCATGCTGTGTGCCTGTCAGGGGGGTGGGGACTGACCGACCTCAGCGGACGTTGAAGCCAAGCAAGCTAACAAGTCGTGTATAATACCAGGTACTAATAGTAGTTGCGAGCAATCGCGTGCATGCCATTCCACCTCGATTTTAAGACCGTTTATGGTAATAACCCCATTTAAGACGTGGTCTTAAAGCGGGATAAGACAAAACACGGAGATGAGACAAATTAGAACGGGCTTGTCACGGGGTGGTCATAAAATGGGAAACCCACAGGAGTTGTAGCGATAAATAGCGTTAGCGCTAGCGACCAGAGCAGCCAGGTATATGGGCAGGGAAAGGCATGGCATGGTAGGGGAGGGAATGGAATGGCAGAGCAGAACAGGGCACAGAAGAGCAGAGCAGCAGGGCAGAGCTGAAGGCCCCTTGTACGCCAGCGTCCCCCATCAGAGTTCGCACCGGTCCCTTATATACCGTCTTGCCTTATCACCGGGGTCCCCTAAAAGGGGCTAGGTACTGCTGTACCGCAAAGAGGCACAAATGAGCCCACTCCAATTCCAGATACTGCTGTACTCTGTTTACTATTTGTCTCCCAAACACGGTTGCAGTTGTAGTGGAAATATACGTTACATGTCGCATGGAGCGGCGAGGCTTCCGTTGAGAGACCCTAATTGCAACACAACCTTGCAAAGAAACTCGTGCAACAAACACCACCATTAATTTATTAATAGCAATAGTCTCATTGGTCGAGGCTGGCCTTTCGGCCCGTATTTTTTTTCGAAAAATGCCACCTAAAACACGTGGAGGATCCGCGCGACCTGACCGCCCCTGTCGACCTCGAGCCCCGCAAAGGTTTAGGGCTAAGGGCTAGGGGTTGGATTGGGTCTGGGTGGGCCGTCGTGCAAGAAATACCGCCATGTAATAACACGCGAGAAACGCCGCACACACACCCTCGGGTGAATTTTTCCGAGCCGATTTTGTCGAAAACAAGGGCGGCACGCACAACTACCATGACTACAGTACGCGACAGATGTAAAGAATCTGATCCTTAAGAATTTGAGGCTGAAATTTCGGGGAAAATATAAGAATTTGACCTCTTCGTACTGAAATCAGTGTGGGGTACTGTACACCCAGTCTGACATAAGAATCCCAGTCTGGCAAAAAATAAGAGATTCTTAACATCTGTCGCGTACTGTACTGGAAAATGGTGGCCTCAGAAATATCACGTCGAGGTCCCCCACTCGACAGACAATCTTCGAGACGATCATCGTGCGGCAGTTGCCAACAGGAATTTCGTTCGAAGGGGAGTGTTATATTTTGGCGTGTTCTACGAGAATATAGGGAAAGTTTACCGAAAAGTGTTGCGCGTGTTTTCGTTGCAACGTGGTGTTTGTTGATTGGGGGCGCACCCGATTTTGAGTTGGGAATTGGGAGTTGAGCTTGACAAGAAGGCGGGCGGTGCATGCAATTTGCAAAGTGCTTGCCTGCGCGTACTCCTGCCCGGCCTCCTTGAATTCAAGCTCGCGCTTGGTTTCCTCGTTCTCGTTCTTTCCCCTCCGACGGTTCTTACCGCCCTTTCCTGAAAACGAAAACGAAAACGGGAAGGTGTGCGCGGACAAAAATAAATACTGGTATCATACGACGGACGCCTTCCGTTCGTAGAACGCCTCGCAATACCTGGAGGCTTGGAGGTGTGCACGAAAATTTGCATCGTATGCATACCCGGCTTGCAATTTTAGGGGTCGTCGGACACAAGGGGGCGAGGCACGAGCCAGGCGGTCTCCTGCGGATATACCATGTGGATATAACTCTATAGATCAGGTGCACCTTGCCAGCTTCATCTTGCAAAGTCTACTGCTGTGTACTGCTTGTACGCTGTAGAGAGTAGTACCCTCTGGTATTGAGCGGAACCGGTACCTGGTATCCCACATCCCACACCTCATTCTTCGAAGTATAATATCATATCATACGCACAGAAACAACTCACACACAGGAACTTGTTTGAAATTCAAAGAAAAACTGAGTGCTTTCAAGAGCACACACAGCAGTGTCTTGCGTTCGGAGTCTTGAGTGTCTTGCTCCATGTATGCAACGAAAAAACGCAAAACAAAAAAGAGGTGGTTGCCATCCATCCCAAGCTCTCCGGCAACCCCAAAACAACCGCACCGTCAAGAGCAAACGCTCAGGATCGGGCGAACGTCAGCATTCCTCGGACACACCAGCACCAGAGTGCAAACCATACCCAACAGGCGGCTGCGCTGAGCCTGCTCTCTCCCTAGATGACGACATCATAAACGGGAGGCATTCGTGTGTGCTAGGTAACCGGCTTGTCAGGCATCGCAGATGCTAGGTGACCGGTGTTTCTAGACGCGTCAAGACCTATTGTGGATTAAATATACTTATTTTAGAGTCACACGCCGGTCAGTCAAGGAGTCAAACCGCGGTCTCCTATGCGCCGGTCACCCTCTTCCTCCGAAGCAGCACCAAGCTATAGAGCTCACCCTTGTTCTTAGGCATGGTGGTCCTCGCCGCTCCAAACGCTCGCTAGACTCGTAGGACTCTCTGGAGAGTCTGAGGTGGACGTGGGCTCTGCTGGTCCTAACTCGTGCTTGCGGCTGCTGGGAGGGATGGCGATCGCCTGCCCTCAGAATATCTAGGTGTGTACTTGGCGAGAGAGCCACGAGTCAAGAACCGATTTGTCGTTTTTTTCCATGTTTTCAAACTTTGTCATTTTCGGTAAAATACAATCGAAAATGATGAGTTTTCGATGAAAATGAAAACAGTGGCTGAAGAACGGTCAATTTTGTGGATTTTTGGATTATGTCCCCTATATACCACGGAGGCGTGTCTTGTCGTGGTTGGTGGTAATTTGACCTCCTTCGTTGAGATCACTCTCGGTAGTCTTTCGGGTAACCCCCCCCAAGCAACGTCACCATGGTGAGTGCACGCCGGAAACATAGGTTGCTGTCTGTACGACAAGCTTAGTCTAGGGGCCACGCTCGCGGCGGACGCAGATGTTTCGAGTTTTTGAAAGACCATGGATTGTACGTGGAGAACATTTTGACAGGTCTTGAGCTTCACAGCTTCGTCGAGAATGAACCACACGCTGCTCGGGAGCAGAGCACAACGTGTTGGGACGGAACGTGTATGTCTCGTATCGTAGACACCCTCCCAGGGAGGTAGTGTGCATGGGCTATGACCTTTTGCAGTTAAGCATAGGGCTGGCTGTGGAGAAATCGCGTATTGGACTGCGTGAGATTGGCAAGGTTTCGTGAACGCTCTCATCCCTACACAGCCATCGCATGGCAAGCTTGCGGGTGGCTCACACTGCCTCCAATGTCGGGCTGCTGGACGAACGGGGCTGTGCGTTTGGAGCTGTCGGAGAGGGGCGCGGGATGCTCTTGCATGTGGGAGACCATGGGAGGAGTGCCGCCAGCCGTGGTTGACCTTTTGAGCATATGCTGCTTCTCGGCATCTGCAATCCATCCATCGCCCTGCTCGCATTCCAATTGACTGCGTTGTATTATGGTGCGTTGCAAAGCAGTGCTGCTGTATCAACCCCTATTGCTGCTGCAGTTTGTGAGGCTATTGCTGTCTGTTGCGACACAACACAGAAAACCCCACACGCCGTGTATAAGCGGTGTTGCTTGGCATGCCCTGATGAACGGGGCTACTGCTTCCATACTCGCAGCGATTTATGGCTTCTGCCACAGATTTCCGCTTCGATGGGCGTCGTCGTGGTCGTTTGTGCAGGTTCTCGCAAGTCATGTTCCGCTCAAGTACACACGCAGTAGACAAATAGTCTCTTGGTATCAAGAACACCGGCAGTAGCCCAGCAGTAGGCTACGAGTACAGCAGTACCATATGTTCGGTATTGAGGTAATTCCTGGTATATAATACTTGGTACCAGGTATGGCTGTATGTAGCCCAACGTAGAGGGGTGCCCACAGCTCTTACCTCTTAGGTTCGGTTGTGTGATACCACAGGGCACCGAGGTCAATCTGTCCACTTGTTAATGGGTGTTGTCACAAGTTACGTGGACAAGTTCGCAAAATCACAAACGCGCGTCCTTCGGCTCTGCCACGTCTAAATGGTAACAGCACTATTAATACTACTAGCTGTAGTCAGAGTGGAGTAATGGCTCCGCTACATTGTTGAGCAGAGCGGCACAAGACTCGCGTATCCCACCAAGCATAAGACCATGAGTACAGGCTTAGGCTTTACCACATTTTACGAAGATGATAAGAGGTCGACTATTAATAACAACACCGCTTCTTACGAGGCCCTTTTCCTGGTGAAAAAAAACGTTATTATCGAATTACACCTACCGGTCGTAGTTTGGTCCCAAAAACCAGGGTGTAGTCTAGCTATTTATAGTGTAGTCGTATAATAGCTGCAGCTGTAGCAGGGTTAATGATTAACTTGCCCGTTGGCAGAAAGCCATCAAGGAACTCCCCCCACTAAAATTAGTATGATACATAAGTCCAAGGAGGCCTTAATCGGCCACAACCATACGCCAACCTACATGGACTCACATGACAGTAAATATGGCCTCTATTCACTGTGACACTCGTACTTACTAGTCCATGTTATAGCCGTCAACCGCTATCTGTGAATGTGGCTTATATAGGTAGCCATGCAGTCTACATTCTTCGCTCAACACCCCCCATCTCCACGTGGCCTGCTTTGGCATCGTTTGGCATGTTTATTTTTTGCTGTTTTGCCCAGGGTCGCGGCCCTAAGAAGCACATGAAGCGTCTTAACGCGCCCAAGCACTGGCTGCTGGGCAAGATGGAGGGCATCTGGGCCCCCAAGGTTAGTTACCGGCCTGCACTGATAACTAGTGTTGCCGTTTTTTTCTCTAGACATTCTAGTGGAAACCCCGACTATGGCGTAAATGCTCAGAGGGGCCAGGGTGCCTTGGGTAGACCCTGACGGCGGTTTAATGGTATGCCCGGGGTCAGTTTGGAGGGGTCTGGTCCGCGCGGGATTAGGTTATAGGTAAAAACGTGTGGAATTATCCAGGGGTATCCACGGGTCAATAACCGGACCCGCGGGTCGCGGATCGGGTCAGGAGGGATTCTAGATCTCACGGTACGGGTCAGGCCAGGCCGGGTCAGGAGGTTTTCTATATCTCACGGGTCGGGTTGGGTCACCCTGAAATGATCTGACAGGCTCCTTGGTGCCTACAAATATCAATAGTTTCTGTCGCGGTCGGGTCAGTCATGCTACGCTAGCTATACTGGTATACCAGGTGTCAGGTATGTACTGGTATATAGCATTGGACTATTAATACACAGTCCCTGAAGCTATTATATCATACGTACTCACCTTCGATTGTTGTATCATATATGGCGGCAACACGGAAGTCAAACCTCCCGTCGGAGGCGCCCTTTGGTCGGTATGATAATATTCCTATATAGACATTTCTTGAGTTCGATTGAAACTGATACCAGTAATAATCTTTTGTTCTGGCGAACAGGATTGATGCACTCCTACTCTTTTGGTACCTCGACTTTTAGTCACGGGAACAACCACGTGATCGTAGTTATCGAGAGTGTTCACGGGTCTGGTGAGGGTGACGTGACGCGGCGCGGCGCGACCCGATCCGTGGGATTTGAAGGCCTCCTGACCCGACCGGCGGGTCGAGCCCCGTGGAGAGCCCTGATTTATTCTGCAGGTATACTGTATACTGATGTTCAACAGGTCCAGCAGGCTCTTGATAACGCCTCCTTCTCATCAACGTGGAACTCCTTCTTGTTTCTGTTTTTTTTTCCGTTGTCAGCCCTCCCCCGGACCCCACTTGAACCGGGAGTGCTTGCCTCTGGTGATCATCATCCGCAACCGCCTGAAGTACGCTCTCACCATGGCGGAGGCCAACATGATCTGCATGCAGAAGCTCATCAAGGTATGTATCCTGCTGTAGCCAAGGGCGGGGGGTGCACAAAATTCGTGCATGGCCGTAGACCATAGGCCCTTGCATCCCTACGGTACTATTCCGGGGGGAGGTGGTGTAATGATTATTGTGCAAGGCCGTAGTTGTTGTTTTGTAGCCATATAGACCCTTGCACCACAACGATGCCAGAACGGAGCAAACATAAGGTTTTCCCCAACCTGGTAGGCATTGCTTGCTCCAAGCGCAAAGCTCCGTCAGGTGTTTGGCGAGTCGGGTGAAGGGTGGGTGGAGGGCGTATTGTACAATAAAAGCGGTCATAACTGTTTTACAGATGTACTTTAAATCGTGTTTCATCGAGACTGCTTGTCTGCTGAGAAGTTGAGTGTGCTCGAAGATTAAACCTGGTACCAGCATATGATATGTTCTGTCAAACCTTGTTGATGTATTGCGACTATCAGACTCCTCAATCGAGTCAGGTCAGAGAACGGGTTTTGATGAGAGATGGTGGATGTTTTTAAAGTTTCCACACATGGGACAGGTATGATACGTTTTATCACGTGGATCCTAATCTGCCGTTGTGACATGTTCTGCAAGATATAGTTACAGTAGTCCAGATCCAACCCAGGAAACGTGTGCTGGATCATGCAGATCAGGAATCTAATCCGCCCAGAAAAGTCTTCATGGGTACTCGTACATGGGGATCGGTGGTGTGTTAGCTCATATTTTCGAGGACCTGTTGTTTCCATGGAGGTACTGAGTGTTTTCAGTATTTTCAAGGTGTAGACTTTCAACAACTGTAAATCAAACGTCTTCATTGGGTCTGACCAATACGTCTCAGTTTGGCGGCTGATTTGGTTGTTGCACGCGGGCTAATCTGTTGCATGTTGTTCGCGCTTTCTCAGTCGTCCTGACCCCTCTCGCTCTCCATGTCGTACTGCACTTTTGTTCGCATGGGTGTCCGTTTTTGATGTGGCGTGTTTACGTTTCTTCCAGGTGGACGGCAAGGTCCGCACCGATGTCAACTTCCCGGCCGGTTTCATGGGTGAGCCAAACGGAACCACGACGGTGTGGTGTTGCTACTCTTGGCGTTGGCGTTTTTTGTTGGTGTGCTGGATATCATATGCGGTTTTTGGTGGAAGGGTGCACACAAAGAGAACAGATCACGATCTAGATCATCTCTATTAATTGACCCGCTCAGGGCACTTCCTACCCAGGGGCTACAGTCACACTTTGAGATTATACGAGATACATGCTCACTTCTCCAACAAACCCCTCTTTATTCCTTAAGTTTAATAATCTGTCATTGTGAGGTCCTGTGCGGGATAAGTACATTACAGACCCAACCCAACCCAGGAAACATGGGCTAAACATTTTGCAGCAACGTTATGTACAGCAGTACCAGGTAGATCTTGCGGGGCGTATAGACTAGGGGTATATCTCTCCTGAAATATCTAGATCATTAACTGAGAATCTGATCTGATTTGATCTCATCTCATCTGTCCGATGCGTGGAAGGTTACGCATGTGATCTTGCGCTACATCTTTTACGTCGCGTCGACGGGTTGGATGCTGGTCTTGTAGGATTGATCACCGTCGAGACGTGAGACGGCATGGTTTTGTTTTCGGCTCTCTGTCAAGCCGGGTAGTCGGTGCCGCATATATGCGATTCAATAAATCGACGTGCAGTGGGAATGCTGAACCCTCCGCGCTATAAAAATGAAGCCGCGCACCGTAATGGGGAGGGGGGAGAAGAGGCTGCTTCGTGACCCCGGATCTAAATTTCGGCTAGGGAGGGAGCTGAAGTAGAAGGACGAAGAGAAAAAGCGGGATCGAAGAAAAAATTAAATAAAAATGGGCTAAGGTGCGGGCGTAGTAGACACGGCTGTCGTTGTTTAGCCCCTTAAGAGCCGGAAACCGTTGTTGGGGACAAAGAACTTGGAAATAGTGTTGGACATTTTTTTGGGTAGTAAAAGGGTATAAAGGTCGGCAGGTAATGCTGAGGTCGTGTATTTTCTTGTGATTGTTGTTGGCTGTCCTGTGATTACAAATCTATGCACCACTCCAGAAGGCGTACGTGTGGAGAAAACACCTGATCACCATCTTTCGTATGAGGACCTCACCGCACGCTTTTAGTTGACTTTAAGTGCTTCGATTTTTTGCTGTTCCATTGCCAGATATTCTATTGATTTTAATAGTATTTTGTGAGGATAGTTACTTTTTTTTGTCTTCTTCAGCAACGGTATCTCAACCCGCAAAAGTGAGATCCTGTTGATACGCGAGAAGCTCTACCCTCCTTTCGGCGCTGCGTGATGATATACACGTGTCCGAGGAAGCATTGATGCAGAGCCAGAAGTCGGCGGTGATCCGTAGTCCGATACTTCGTGTTCCCCTCACCAATGAACCGTATCTTTTCTCCTTTTCCGGTACCCTTTCGTCGGCTTTGCGTGATGTGATGTTCCCCCCTTCAAACTGCCCCACCCACGTTTCGTGGAAACCCCTTTCGAATCAGATTTTTGAATTACACACCAAGCATTATTTTTCAGCGGTGATTGTACTATTACATGTAAAGACCATAGCATTGAGGGCCCACGATATACACTAAAACGTATACTTCGTATATTCCCGTATTTTTTAAGCATATTAGGTCCTGATTACTAACCCTAACCCTAACCCTTAAATATGTCCCCCCGTAGATAGCGGCTTTGGTGTTTTTCCCTCATCGATATATATATTTCTTTTTTTTCTTGTACCCTTTCCACGGCGTTGCTGATGTGATGTGATTGTGGCCGAGCAGACGTGGTGCAGATCCAGAAGTCGGGCGACCTGTTCCGCCTGCTGTACAACACCAAGGGACGGTTTGTGCTCCACAGGATCTCGGAGGAGGAGAGCAAGTTCAAGCTCTGCCGGGTCAACAAGGTATTATATGATATACTGCTGTGTACCAGTATATGATATGATCGTGATTGTAGTTCGTTTCATGTCAGATATATGAAGTATGTCAAATACGTTATTAAACGCGTACGTGTCATATTAGAACCTGGATCAATCTGCTGTTGAATATTGGATATTGTATTTGTCGGGGTTTTGATGTGACTTGATGTGTCGACGATTTGTGCTTCACCGTATCTCGAACCAGGAGAGCGAGCCCCAAGCTCTGCTATGTCAGCTCGTTCTGCCCCTCAAAGTGTTGATATTTCGTGTCGAACGCCTTTTTTTTCCCGTCCATCGTCCCCTGGCATCTCCGCTTATGATGTACGTGCCGGAATACGATGCGAGTATTTTTTTATCTACAAAATATACCAGGTATTTTATGTACAGGTATGTGTATTTTGGTACCTTGTATTGACCACGGATTCTGATTCTGCCGCATCTTATTCATCGATTACATTACGGTACTGTACTTAATTAGAAAACCGAAAAAAACGACGGCTGTAAGATGCAGGATTTTGTCGAAAAATCATCTTTGCTAACTGCTTGGGATAGTTCCAGTACTTCGATCGCGCGTACTACGGCTCTTGACGGAAACAAAACCTGATATTTTATGATGCGTACATGTGTTTGACGTTTTCCCCCTTCTTCCTCGTGGTTTACTCATGGCTGGTGATATCACTACTGCCAGGTTGAGATGTCGAAGAACAAGATCCCGTACCTGGTCACCCACGACGGCCGCACCGTCCGCTACCCGGACCCCCTCATCAAGGTACGCCTACAATTTTCCCGGGGCTTTTCACGGGAATTGACCGGACCCACGGGCCGGCGCCATTGAGCGCCCCCGTGCATGCGTTGCGGGGAGGCTTGTTTTCTTTGTGGATGTTTTGTGATACTGTTCTTGTGTAAGCTACGTAAAGCCAAATAGCGTCAAGCTTGCCTTGGGCGGCGTCGTCTCCCGCTGGGCACCCTCGGCCAGGGAAAGGGACTTTTTTGGGTCTTATGTTTTTGCGAAAAGTCAAGTTAGTTGCTGCCTTCGCCGCTCAACTATTGAAGAGTTGCGCGCGGTATATTTTGAGGAGTTCTGCATCTTCAAATCCGAATCCGACTGTGGCGCGTTTGTGACACGAGTTTAGATTTTTTGTTAATAAATACCTGGTGTCATACGAAAATACGTGAGTTATTTGGGTTTCTTGACCACACCCAACTACAGTAGTTCAGCCAACTCACATCCCCAACCAATTTTACCTCTTTTTTTGCCGGTTCTTGCTTGTTTTTTTTATAGGTTGCCCGAGGGTTGCGAGAAAAAAAGAAATGACTCGCCGCAGGTTTTTTTTCGTTAGACTGAACCAAGTGAAAAATAACGCCACAAAAAATAAGCTACCTGCTTATTTGTCCTTGTGGTCCAAAATTCTCCGGTTGGTTTTCCATTCTAACCTCTGGAGGTGTGGTGCGGTGGTGTGTCGTTTTCTCTTTTTCAGGGACGCCCTCGGATTAAGTACACCATCAAGTAGTATCTAGACTTGAATTACGGCCACAACTCATAGCCCTAGGTTTTGCCCTTTTTCGCCGGGGCTACTACGGTATGTTTTTTTTATTTGTTTAGGTTATATAACCCCTTTAGGGACAAAGTACTTGGAGTTTGAGTAGATAATAGGTGTCTGGACATCGCAGTGGTAAGAGACCATCAAGTAGTCGTCGTATCTATCTTAGCACTTGGATTACAACCAGCAGCTCACAACCCCCGTTTTTCATCTCGATGCCGTCGTCGCCTTTTTTTTCCTGTTTTTTTTTGTTTGTTAGGTTAACGACACCATCAAGATCGACCTTGAGAGCGGGAAGCCGATCGAGACCATCAAGTTCGAGATCGGCAACGTGTGCATGATCGCCCGCGGACGCAACGCCGGCCGCGTGGGCATCATGCAGCACATCGAGAGGTAGGTTTTTTAGCATGTTACTGACGGAGGCGTTTTGTTTTTCGCTAGTGATGTTTTTTTACATTGAAACACCCAAGAATGCACACCCCCTTGGAGCTAATTTTCGACCCGATTTTCTCCAGAACAAGGCGGCACACTCCAAGGAAAATGGTGGCTTTTGAAATCTGTCGTTCAGATATTTCCGAGATATTTCCACAGACGAATCGCTCTGCTCATTATGTCCTGTCCCGACGCGTGTTACGATAGAGGTTGCACTTTTAGGCTTTTTTTGTTTCTGAATAACGGGGCTCCTTAACCCAAAATCGTCCGAATGCCATTCTTGTTTAGCAACATGAATTTTTCAAGTGCCTGGTCCATGGGTTTGCTCATCGGTCTGCCTTTCCAGCTTACTCAAAAACAGTTTTCGGGTGTGATACGGGAGCTCCTAAAGTGAAGAGCCTCAGAAAAAAAAGGGTGCACCTCTATCGTAGAATGGGTCTCCCCGTTGTCGATCGAGACAAGTATTAACTAATAATATTTTGGAAATTAGTTGTAGATATTTCTAGAATCGCTTTAAAACTGGTATCATACCTCGTGTCTGCTATTGATAGGATATTCGTACCGCCATGTGTTAATTTTGTTTGTCGCTGTTGAAACGATTTATCGGATTCTAGCGGCCAGCACTATAGGCACAGTAAATAGGACCAAATATTGTTAGCAAAAGTTGGAAAATATTTCGGTTTTGGGGTCTACAGTAGTTTATATTGTGTCTGCAGTAGGTGCTATTAACTATGGTCCCCCCGTAAGAAGTAAATTTGTTTGTATTTTCGAGTAAAAGTATAATTCGTCTGTTGTATTTGTTCTCACATTAACTCATGGCCAAAATCAAGTCCGTGGTCATTGGCCAGGCTCCAAAAACTCAGATTGGCGCGACCCGTTTATGTTTTACCCTCTGGCTCCGTTGTCTTCCTTCTCAGGCATACCATATGATTTTTTCCATGAAGGATGTAAGTCGGTGACTCTGCTTCTTTATTTTTTCCCCCCGTTAACCTGTTTTCGCACAGGCACCCCGGATCGTTCGACATCGTGTCGGTGAAGGACGGAGCCGGACACGTGTTCGCCACCCGGCTGCAGAACATCTTCTCCATGGGCCACGGAACCAGGGCCATGGTACGTTTATTTGTTGCGGGTTAGACCTCGGTTAGAAAAGAGCAATACAGTAGTATTACGGGGGACCATGGTAAATACAACCAAATATTGTTACCAAAAACAGGGATATATGTAGGTTTTGGTGTCTACCTTAGGTTATATGGTGTCTACAGTAGGTCCTATTAACTATGGACCAAATAGTGTTAGCAAAAATAGGGAAATGTACAGGTTTTGGTGTCTACAGTAGGTCCTATTGGTCGACAGTAGGTCCTATTAACTACAGTCCCCCGTAATAGTGGGGCCTGTATATCGCGGTCATATCGAGGCGGCCACCCGATTTAGGGCGGTTGAAATTGGTTCGCGCAACGGTAACTCTGAATACAACCGCCTATTACGAATTGGTGGTATTCGACGAATTGGGTCAGCTTGTTCACTCTGAATGAATAATGCCCTGCACATTGTCGGAAGGCAAATAATATAATAATAACAGTGTGGCCGCTCGATATAGGTCGGGGCCGAAATTCCTTCGCACTACTGTACCGCCTTATATAGGCCCCGCTACTGCTTAAAGGTAACAGGGTTGTAATGATTTGTTTTTTTTCTGCCGATGTAATCCGCCGGAGGAGGAAAACGTTTTTTTTTTTTTTTTTCGGAGTTTTGTTATGCTCGTATGAAAGTACGAAGTATAGTATTATATTAACAAGGGTTTATTGTCTACAATCTCTGGATAATTATTTTGATGTGTCTTTTTCAAGGTGTGCTCGGTAGGGTTTGTACTTTGGGCTGCCCGGGTATAACCCACCTACTTCGTATATGGGTATCTTGTACCATGTTGTCCGGGCTGTTTACGAGTCGGGTCTGGTCGGACGGACCAGCGTGACCCGACCCACCCCGTGAGATTTTGAAATCCTCTTGACCCGACCCGTGAGATTTACGAAATCACGTGACCCGTAAAGAATCCTGCATATTAACACCCCCCAATACTATATTTCGTACGTAATATGTCCAATGCATGTAGTGTAATCTAACCATGTGGTTTGCTCTCTTGCCTCGTTGCAGGTGTCTCTCCCCAAGGGCAAGGGCGTGAAGCTCACCATCCTCGAGGAGAAGGCTGCCAAGGCGGCTGTCAAGAAAGGCACTGGCGCTCGTGGGTTGCGCAGTGTGATTGAAGGCTTCATTGGCGAAGTAATGTTTGATTTGCCGGATTATAGTGGCTCAGTTGTCACCATTACCGACAAGATCGTTCGTGGTGAAGAAAAAGTCAAACCTCCAGTTACCAAGGCAGCGTAAATGACAAAGCCATATCTCCGACTCATTGGCGACGTTCACGGCAAGATGAAAGAGTATATCCCCCTGGCAGAACAGGCGGAAAACACTATCCAGCTTGGCGACTTGGGATTT
>JAYJME010001876.1:0-15058 GCA_036873775.1 Costaria costata
TTTCCAACCGACGCCAACTCAACCTACATATATATATAAGGGGGGGGGGGGTTGTTCCATGATGTTGATATTTTCTGAGGCTCACTCTTCGTTTGGGGAGCGCTAAATCTCTGCCCAAAAACGGGCTATGTTGACGAAAGGCGTACTCTTTCACCCGATGAGCAGTTGCATGACCAGGGTTCAAACCTAAAAGTATTACAAAACCAAACGATGTTATTGGCTAGTTTTTCGGTTGAGAATCCCGTTCAGGCAGAAATACATTGATTTGATTGGCCAAAGGCTGCTACCTACTCCTGTAGTACGTAGCACGCGTCCTTGTTTGGTTGCACTTTCTTCCTACCATAGAAGATTGATGGCATTGCACTTGTCGCTTTTTTACGTCGCATATATGTACTACCTGATTCCCAACAGGGTTTTTCGATAGGACACGCTGTTGTTACTCTGTGTGCGTCACCGAGAGCACCTATGCACACAGGGGGGTGTCCCCTGTGATGTCTCGCACTCTATCGTTGTGTCATGTTTTTTGTTTCAGCTTTGTTTCGTGTCTGGTTCGCGTTTGGGTCTACGTCGCCTGGAAGTGGGAATATATAGGCTTCTCTCACATGCCGGGCCTGCACGTGGAATACAACCGTCGAAACGGCACGTTGTAGAAACTGCTCATCCTGCTGCCACTGTTTACGGTTATTTATCATTGTCGCACGGCTTTGTCACAACGATTCGCCAAGAAGCGTTTGCAAACACCTAAGGGGGAAGTTTGTAGCCTCTTCGAACAATGATATCGATGGCCAAAAACGTTGTAGACAACACGGGGGGAGTTTGTAGCCGTCTTGCACAATGATTGCAAAAAAAAAGCATTGTAGATCCTTCGTACTGCTTTGGCTGCTGCCACTGCCGATGAAGGAAAGTTTGTAGCATCCCCCCGCGAACGCTCTTACGCACGCCCCGCCGTTCTGAAGACACCGATCTCCGATTTCGGCATCAGCGACCACCACACGGTTGTTGCGGTACGGCAGCGTCCTCGTATGATCGACGCGAACCATTTAGGGGGGCGACACAGTTAATCAAAAACCTAACACTGCAGTATGTTGTGTATAACATAAACATAGAGGCATATATTTACATATAAACTTCATATATATATATTGGGGGGGGTCTATCGTGAGCTTTGATTACTATGGATGGCTCCACTTCCCGTAGTAGATGCAATCGTTGCGTAGAAAGTCGCCCTTGCGCACTCTCCCCGGGGATGTCAATTATTCCAGGGGAACATAACAGGTAATCAGAACCTAACATGGAGTATAAAAGTACGGGCATATATGTTTTTTTGGAGCTCTCTTGACAACGGCTTAGAATAGATCTTTAAGGGGGTCAGGTTGTTGATTGTTCACGACTTCGCCGGTTACGAAGTACTCCCAAGGAGTGGGATCAAGCCACGGGGCGTACACCCAACCCCCAATCCTAACCCTAGCCCTGACCCCAATCCGAACCCAAAACGGGCAAGAAACGGGCCAGGAACGAGACTGCACCGCGTTCGTGTTTTTTGTTTTTGTAAAATTCCCAACTGTGGATCATGCTTTTGGGGGTGCAGGCACCGAGTTTCCGCCCTACACTAATAAGTGAGTCAATTTTTCCAGGAAATTTACAATCCACCCCTGGAAGATCTATCCCAAGTCATTGTCGGGGCTACTGCTTTTTTGTGTCCATCGAGGGTTGCGATTACTATGCTAGGAGGATTCGCGTTCGCCAATGCTCTCCGTTGGTGCCTCTTCGAAACATCACACCGCGTGGCAGCATGCATCCACGTAACTACTACAGTAACCCGACCATCGTGTTTCGTATGTGTGTCCCCCCCTCCCCCTCCCTCTTGACAATATGTTCGCTAGTTGGGGCAACCTCTTAGATTCCCTTGGCGTCGACGCTACAGAGGAGAGACTGAACCTTTACACGCAGCTATCACTGTAACCCGACCATCGTGTTTCGTGTGTGCCCCTCCCCGCCCCGCTTGACAACGTCCGCTAGTTGGGCAACCTCTTAGAAGCCCTCGGCGTCGACGTTACCGAGGAGAGACTGAGGGAGGCCTTCACGGAGCTGGACCGTGGGGGTGACGGTATTGATGGCGCCCTAAGCTTCGACGACTTCGAGGCATGGTGGACATCCACCGCGGTAACGTGAGCGAGCAAGCATACCGCACAACAAACACAAGATGACCCATGCTACGATAGAGGTGCACCCGTTTTTTTCTGGGGCTCTTCACTTTAGGAGCTCCGTAACACACCCGAAAACTGATTTTAGAGTAATCTGGACGGGCAGGCCCATGAGCAAACCCCTGGACTACGCTTAAAAACAAATAATGTTGCTACACATATATGGCATTCGGACGATTTGGGTTTAAGGGGCCCCGTTATTCAGAAACAAAAAAGTCAAAATGTGCTACCTCTATCATAGCACGCGTCAGATGACACACATAACACACCCCGCTCCGACGAATTTCTGAGCCGTTTTTTTTTTCTCCCTAACAAGGAGGGGGGCACCTACAACCAGAATGGTACCTTTGGAAAGATGTCGTCGAGGCCGTTCCATGTAGATGCATTTGATCGGCGTTTGCACTCTAGCCCACCGTTTTGGAGAAAGTCAGCTTGGAAATTCGTCAGCGGGGGTGTGTTACCTTGCGTGCTACACGGGCAACTGCTGCGCCCTGCCGTACGCATCGTGCGTAACCGCTACTGCCGCTTATTTGTATCGAAGCCCTTAGAGATAGATATTTGACATGTTGCCGCTGCACTTTTACAAGAAACGCTTAGATTGCCCACCGTCAGTACGCTCCTTTCGGCCCCCCTGCGTTCCCCACGAGGTCACACGGCAAGCAAAAAGCGTCTCCAGTTGTTCGTCGCCATGTACTATTAATAAGAAACAAAACGGAAAACCGCCAGAGTTTCGAACGTCTGGCGGTGGGGCGTCAAAAATAATATCCTACTTCCGCCTATGTACGTACGCCCCACTTCAATCGCAAACACTGCGCGCGCCACGTTGTTTTCTGAACGCTTGTCTGATGCCCCCCCAAAAAACGACCCTACGCCCCACTTCAATCGCAAACACTCCGTGCGCCATGTTTTTTTCTGAACGCTTGTCTTACACCCTCCAAACCCAAAAACACGACAGGTTTGTGCTCATGCGCGACGATGGTGTCGCCGGCCATCTTCTCGAGGCGGCCGCGGCGCTAGGGGATCCCGCGGTAACGACACCCGCCCCGAAAGCCACCACCGCGTCATTCAAGGGCCGTGGGAATGGATGCACGGTTGCGGGACTTTCTCCTAATACGCTGTACAACTTCCGAGTGTGCGCGGTGAACAACAGGACGCGGAGCATGCTAAGCGGGCCTCTGGAGGTACGTGAGCGACATGAAACCTAAAAAAAAAGAGGCGGCACATGGAAGCCGCTTTATGGTGATACTTGTATATTGCAGTGATGATGCGCGCTACAATAACAGTAGGAGTATAATATAGCTCCTGAGTATATTATAGATGCTGAGTTTATCCCAGGCTCCTCACTTTGAGGGGCTCTCTACGACTCACCGAACAGCAGGTTTTGAGGAAAAAAATAAGCTACTGTAAGCCTGACTCACAATCTCATGGGCTAATATATTTACACTTTTTATCAGTCATAATGATCGAAAATCTAAGGTATATTTTGGACCTTTTGTGGTAATCTAAATTAAATGGCAATCTAAATTAATTCCCCCCTCCTATATTTTTGATCAGACTGGTAACAGGTTTTGTAACGAATAGTATTGTTTTTGAACACATACGGACCCAAAATATGTTAGGTAGCTCCGCAGTCGAAGACACCCCATCCGCCAGTGAGAAAGGTTTTGGGCTCGAAAGCGCAACCGCTCGTACCGTGCATGCCGTCTGGTAGTTGTGTTGCCAAGACTTGAAGCGGAATCGATTCAGTAACAGCAAACGTCCTGGAGACGGAAAGAAAACGAGTCACAGTGGTTACGGCAGTTTCAAGGACGTGTTTGTTTGACAGCAGGGGTATATACTCTGGACGTACCAAGGTTTTTTTCCAGGGTATGCCCACTAAAACCAGGCGTGGTGCCCGGGCACCCCAGAGTACACACCCTGCTACGCACACCCTTGGACAGTCTCTGCTTGATGGAACAACATTTTACTACGCGCAACCCTCTTCATGCAGTCCTGGGGTTACGATCGGGCCCGGAGTGCTGTCGAAGTTTTTTTCTGCAGCGTAACCCACTCGAGTCTGTTTCTGTGAGAAAGATGCTGCTACAATGGGTTGTGGTGTATCCAAAGGGAAGATATAGTGTGTGTTCACCTGTTCGTGGGCGTTAGACACATCCAACATATTGCCAACCCCCCCTCGTCAAAGCCCTACACGACGATAAAGACGAGAACAAAGACTGCAAAACATTCTCCCCTCCGCCCCCCCATCCCAACCCTCCTACTCCCCACCCCACCCTATCCCATCCCTCCGCCCTCCCACCCCAACCCCACCTCACCCCACCGGGTATAACCACACGTAAACTTGTTTGTACCCTCACGGTCATGTTATTTATATTTTCAGGTGATGACCGCTCCCCGCCGACCGGAGAGCCCGGTGATTGTCCGCTGTCAACAGCGAGCAATCATCGTCAAATGGTACCCCGGGGCCGGCGGCGCCCATAAGTATTGCTTGCAGGCGCGGCTTCTCGAAGGGCTGGATGGGGTCGGTGCTTTGATCGACGTGAACCGGACGATGACCGGTGGCGGTGGCGGCGGTGGTGGTAGTGGTGGTAGTAGGAGGAAGGCGTGGAGAGCGACCGGGGGAGGGGGTGACGGGGACGCGGGGTGGGTAACGGTGTACGAGGGCGTCGACAGCACCGCCAAGGTGCGAAAGGGGTTGTTTTCCGGGACATTTTCCCATGGGATTGAGATTGATTGTGTTGTAAGGCTTACCCTGGGCTGAGAAATCGATCTATCTTTGACCCACGTGGCTCAGTAGGTGACACCTTTACAATAGCATATATTTTTTTTCTGAACAAACAAAAACGTCGGCTGTGATATCGAAGGTTTGGTCGAAACTCAGCCATGTTTGCAAGCTGCGCGTAATACTTCGATCGCGCGTACTACAGCCTTTACATGACCCCATGAAGGGCATAGGTTCATGGCTCCCCTGGGGGACACGAACACTTATAAGTCCTCATTTAGGGGGACAAAAATATCTAACAGCTGTGGAGTGATTAGAAGCATGGGGGACCAGACCACGTTCTTGGGGGGTCTGGGTCGGGGTTCTGGGTCGGCGTTTCGATTTTCTTGCGCGAAAGGCAGAATTTCTCACAAGCGAACGCGGCGAGTCAAGGTGCGCCATCCAATAGGCACACACTATGGTGGGGGTACACCTAACGTTTCCGAGGCCTATCCTCGCTCGAGGAGTTCCATACCTTCTCACTAAAACTGACTTTTTTAATATATTATGGAAGTGCAACCCTATGGACAATCCCATTGGCCTAGGTATTTCTGAAAGTGCAACCCTATGAACAATCCCATTGGCCGAGGTATTTACGGAAGTGGAACCCTATCAACAATCCCATTGGCCTAGGTATTTATGGAAGTGCAACCCTCTGAACAATCCCATTGGCCAAGGTATCTGTGGAAGTGCAACCCTATGAGCAATCCCATTGGCCAAGGTATCTGTGGAAGTGCAACGTTATGAACAATCCCATTGGCGTAGGTATTTACGGAATTATAGTGCAAAATGATATTGGCTACTTCCTGAGTTGAGGAGCGCCCTCAAATCAGAAATATTTAGGCGAAAACGTGCTATTTCTACCTCTATCATAGCACGCGTCCAAATATTTTAGAACTTGTACGTAGGAGGTGTCTGTTTGGTCTAGTCTGGTCGTTGCCGTCGCCGATATAGCCCCCGATCACTGGCTCGTTCACGTCAAGGTGGATTTTGCTGAATTGTCTATTCATAGTTGAGAGAAAACATTAGAAAAATGTCGTGCCTTGCGAAGTAACTAAAAGGGGTTCGAGGGTGTATCCCCGCTTTAATTTATATGGCAAACAAGGACACGTTCTAATTTAATGGGCACGCGTGATCTGGGAGAAGGGCACGGGGGCTTCTATCCAGCACCGTCTTCTTCGTTTCCTTTCGCGCGTTGTCCGTCGTCCGCTTCGAATTGCCGTGTGGTCTTAACGGCATTTTTGCAACACGCACGCTTGTCCGACATCATGTTGCCACAGACGGGCGCTGATACGGCACGGGTACGAGTACTACCCAAACTATCTGAGGTTTCCTCACTTGAGTTTTACCCCAAGAGCCGACTGTGTGAGAAAAAAATGTAGGCTAAGTAAGACCGATGCACAATCCCATGAGCGCTGTGATAAAAGGTATCTGACATTTTTTTTTGAGAAGACACATCTGACCCAAAGACGTTGGGTATATAGCTCCCTCACTGGTGCTACAGTAGAGGGAGGCGGGCATTTTTTTAGGTCCTTTATTTTTTCAGTCTCAAAACCTTTCGTTTTTTTTTTGCGATGCGCAACGCCTGCCTTGGGAGGATTTTTGTCAGTCTCCGCCAAAAACAAAAATGTAATCTAATGAGCCCAATTTTGGACAGGTTTCAGGGGGGGGGGGGATTCACCCGAATGGCCTAAACACGGGTGCTGAAAATGGAGGTAGCCTACCTACCATAGCATAAATCCGCGGTGGAGGAGGAGCTATCTGTCAGCGAACCCTTGCCGTATATAGCACGGCTCCTTATGGGGTAAAAAAAACCTTCAACGATATCAGGTACCTGGTACCTGGTACGTCTTTAATACCATCCATGCGTATTTTTTCTGCTCGTGTCGCCAGGTGACGGGGCTGGGAGCGAATAGCGTGTATCATTTCCGGGTTCGCGCCATCAACGTCCGGGGTGTGGCTAGTGAGTGGTCCTTCCTGGCGCAAGCCGCCACCTCTCTGCGGCAGGGTAGCGGTGGCGCTGCCGGATCGAACTACGCAGCCGGTTCCATTCTGTGTCGACCTCATAATGCTGCTGAGGTGGGTGTTGTGTGTGTGTTATTTTTCTTCCACAAGACTATTCTGTAGCTGTAACGTATTTTTTTCTCTTTTCGTGGCGGGGCAACGGGGTGATAGCGCTGCGTGGTGGGAGGATTCGGTCGGAAATACTTAACTTGAAGAATAGGGGACAATAAACATTAGTTTCCACCTTTGCGGCACATATTATCATAATGGTGGGGGTGTAATAATGAACTATTTTTATTAACTAAGTGCTTTACGAGACGATGTTGCATGTTCGCCGTGACTACAGGGACACACCCACGAGACAGCAGTAGGTGGCAGGAGCGGGCGCCACAACCAATAGACTTGTGATCGGGTGTGGACAGAAAAATGAAAACGAAGGTCACCCGAACGTAATCGACTTTCAAAAGTTCATGTTTGTTCATAAATTACATTTTTTAATATATCGACTGTTAACAAGCTGATGTCGTTCAGATATATATATATATATATATATATATTTTTTGTGGTAAATACTTTTCTGTACATACTTTTCTGTGCGTCGCGGAGGGTTGTCGCACCGTATATAGCCTGCCTCCTCCACTGCTTGCATCTCCATCAGCTCCAACTGCCTGTACCACACTACCGTGACCCCACAAGGTTTTCCACGTGGATGCGGACGACGACATAGTCGTCGGCGACACGATCATATTCACCGAGCGCCTCTACGTCGACATGGACGGCGATCTCATCTCAGGGCTTTGCGCGAGTGGAGGCGGCGGCAGCACCTCGCCCCCTCGCCCAGCATACCCCTTCCACGACATCCCGATGGCGGCCCCGGGCGCCGCCGCCCCTCGCGTGAGCTTGAGCACGGCAAGCCTCGGGTCTCACTCGGAGTGCGAGGCGGCGCGCGGGGAGGGGGGGAGGTGGGCGACACGAGTGGTGGGGTCGGGTGGGCAACGGCGACCGGGAACAGCAGCCGCGAAGATGGGGTCGACGCGGGCGGTAGGTGCTATGGATTTTGTCGGAGAGAGGACGGCGGCGGCGCATGTCTTGCAGGATTCGTTTCGGTCGATGAGGAGGAAAGAAGAGGGAGGCGTGCTCGAGTATACAAGGTGAGGGCTGGGCCTACTGTAGGTGCGGGTATTGTTCCTGGACGTGACGAGATATTCTCACGGATGTTTCATTTCATTTCATTTGTTTTTGCGTTATCTGAACGAGGGGCGTGCTAAAATGCGCACCTCGTGTAATCGTCGGTCTCCTTCCTCCTCGTGCAGTTTGACACGGTACCTACATTTGAAAACGAAAATATCAGCTTGAGTCCTTTTTTAACAATATTATGGTGTTGCGCTTGCGGTTGCGAGCCTCTTTGGTAATATACGATGCGCGCTGTCAGACCAACAACCATGCACAAAACACTGCTGTGAATGCATGAAGCTGTCGCATGCACGAACACCCTTGTAAAAACTACAGCGTTGTTTGCGCCCTTGCACTCAATCGCCGATGAAAGTAGCACTGGCCGTTCTTCCCCGGCAGATGAAGACTCAATAATATACTGAATAGAGGACGCTGAATCCGTCCCCTTCCCTACTTCCCTTGAAAGTAAAAAAACAGCCCCCCAACACCACGATTTAATTGAAGACTATGCGCGGAGTGGTAGAGACCGCGCACTGTTTCCTAAGAGTTGTATATGGTATATACTGTAAGCTTGTGCCGACACTCGAGCCAATTAGCGGCGAGGTCGAGATTCTACGAGGTCGAAGGCTCACGAGGCAGCTTACGAAACACTCTCGCCGGCACTCGCGCCGACTAGCGGCGAGGTCGAGGTACCAGTACGAATCATACACACTACCATTTATTTAAATACCTGGTACCCCGTGTATACACCGGGTACATTGTGTTTTGTTGTTCTGTCAGAGGGTATACTCACCAACCCCTCTACAATACCTCCTCCTCGCTCGTGCCTCGCTCCGCTCCGCTCCAGAACTAAGAGCCGAAATCGGCTCCTGCGGTTGGAGGTTATTTGGTCGACGGTTTCACGCGAGGAGGCCGACCCGTTCGTGCTCCCCCGGGGATCGATAGTCGAGCGTAGCCAGGGCCGACTTTCCCAGTTCGAGACGTTTCGGGCGCTGTGGTTGCAGGACGAGAAGAGGAAGAGTGTTCGAGAGGAGTGGGGTTTGCTGTCCGGGGCATCGGGAGGAAAGGAATATCAAGAATAGTCGCACCCGACTTATTCAGCTGTCTTCTTCTGAAGAATGTACCGGGAGGGTTGGGTGGCCAAGAGTATTGACCAGGCTAGATAGACGTGTGTGCGTGTGTGTGTGTTTTTTTTGCCGTGAGTAGACTATTGCGGGAAGGAAAGTGGTCACACACTGGACCCTTTGCACTGGGAACGAACGACGGTGTGTGTTTTGGGCATTGTTGTCGCTGGCATGGATTGTTGGTTGGATATCGATCTCAAGTTGAGCAAATGTTCCGTTCAGTGTCCTTGTGTTTTTTCAGGCGGGCATGTGACGCCTCACTCTTGCCTTCGACAGGTTTTTACAGACGCTGTTAATAGCGTACGCCGAGTACTTGCACTTGGGTAGCATGCCCCATTGACTCTAGCGTATGCCGAGTGCTTGCACTTGGACATTATTCTCTATTGACTGCGTTATTCGTCGCCGCTGCCTAATCGCACCACAACCCATCATTGCTGTGTTGTGGCTGGTTGCTCTACTTACGGCGAAAATCGACGTAACACCCGATAATGCATGCTGCAGAGGTTTATTCTTTGACTGGTTCCCATGCCCGTTGGCTCTTGAGCTACCACTGTGTCTACAGTTCAGGCTGCAACAAACCTAACATGCGTCCGTACATCTATGACTTCTGCGCAAGAAGCAATGCCACACAGACAAATTCGCCGCCCGTTTGTTCACAAGCTAGCGCAGCTCCCATTCCCCAGTTCCAAACGTCATGGCCGGTGAAGACGGTCTGGTTGACAGAATTTGCCTCCCTATCGCATCCCACGCTGAATACTGCCCTGGTCCTGGCCTCACGAGCTCCCCCCCCCCCCTACCGCCTCGGCTCCCACTTCTACCACCACGACCGCCGCCTTCTCCTCCCCTCCCACCACCTCCACCTCTTGATCCTGCGGGCCACATAACTACTGAGCACGGAGGGCCCGCGTGCGTGCTAGTAACAGAAATGTCCGGCCTGAAGCTCCCCGGCCCTGGCTCCTGTCTGTCGTCTGCTTGGAACATCGAGAGGTTCTCGGAGTCGAGGCCACCCCTCGAGAACGCAAACGCCGGCGATGTCGCACGGTGCGAGGGAACCTGCGGGCCCAGCGACGTGTAATCGAGCAACTCTGTTCCTTCGGGCCCATTGCCATCATCATCAGGATGAGCTCCGAGGCCGCCGCCGCCAATCTTGCCCACGGGTAACGCGCTTCCCGTGCTTGCGCCACGAGATCCACCGCCGCGGCTTCCGCGGCTACCGGTGCGCGAGCCAGGGCGAACATCTGGCGCTTCGCCGAAGTCCCACGCCGGAGAAGAGGGGCGAGTCGGATCGTAGAAGGGAGAGGTAATCGTCGCTCCACTCGCGTGTACCCGCCGAGGGTGCGATGCAGCGGAGGAGGCTCTGATGGCCTCGGCAGCGTAGGACACGGCAGCGGCTGATGCCCCCGTAGGATGAACGCCGTCTTCGCCGCTCCCCCCCCCTCCAGATCGACGGAAGAGGGGTGGAGAAGAAGAGGAGGGGTAGTTGGGTAGAGGTCGTTCGGATGTGTCGACGTCGGGTGCTGCAGAATTCTTGGATTCTGTGCGAGACGAATCGTTGGCCGAGAACTCGTGCGTTGAGGTGGTTGCTGTGGTGGCTATGGCGGCTGCGGTGGTGGCGGCGGCACCCGGTATTTCTCTTCCTGTTGCAGTGGGTGCAGCTTCGTTGGTTGTTGCGCCCGTACTATAGAAACCTCTCGAAGCATTCAGTCTCAGCCAGTACTCTCGTTCGTTCGGTTCCTGGTAGGAGCAAAGGAATACGTCGTTCATGTGTATCCGTATAGCGTTTCGGTAGTTTTGTTCCACAAGTCTTACGCACCAACTCTACATACTGACACACACCAGTTACACTGAGAAAACGTAGGCAAATGTGGTTTAACACGTCACATTCAAGCCTTCACGACAACTGTTGAAACAACACGTTGTTATCTTGGAATGAAACACCCTCCTGTACAGGCACGGGAAACAAAAACAAACTGTTACATTGTACCAACGGTCAAAAGCAGCACATACACGCAGTGTGACTCGGTTTAGCGCGCTCACAGTTCGCCTGTTAGTTCTGTCTCAGTACACCGAGCAGGGCCGGTGAAGTGATTCCTTGCGTTCGAATCGCTTTGGATGGGCCGAGCAACATTTTTTCCAGACGCGACATCTTCACAAACATGCTATGTACCACTCTGGACGGAAATGCAAGGAGCGTTTGAGGTATAAACATGAAGACCAAACGGTCGTTACTTTTCCGCTCAAGGGGGTATGATGAACGGTACCTTGCAAAAGGCTATGGCATCGTGCGAGACATCGCTGAGCCCCGGTGGATGATATGCAAGAACTACCGGCAGTGGTGTCCGCCGCTTTTGATAACTAACGTCGTGCAAGAAAAAAACCCAGTTGCCCGTTAGTCCGTGGCGATGCCGGGAATCGAACCCGCGCACCTCATGCTTCACAAGCGGACGTCCTATACCCTCCGAGCCATTACTCAGTCACGCGACTGAAGCAGCCCAAGCGGTAGGGACTACTATATACCTGGTACCTGGTAACAAACACCAGTGGGCAGCACAAACTACCGGCAGCGGTGCCCACCGCTGTCCACCGCTGTCGATAACGTTGTGCAAGAAACTCGGGCAGTCCACCGACTGCAGACGCGGGCTGCGATTGGGGTAGCACCGTCTGACCGCACCTCCTGTGCGTGGATGGGGCCTCCTCGATCGAGGAAAGTACCCGAACACCAACACCCCCGGACTACCACTATTTAATATTACGGTGGAACATAACCATCAGAACCCACGGCGTACACGAAAACCTATTTATTCCCCATTTTTTACTGAGCTTAATTCGGTCCTGATTAACACGGTCCCCCGTAATATAGTATTTTTACAATGCTATTCGCTAACATACCTATTGCTAGGCCATGGGACTGTACATCGGGGTTACGCGTAAACTTTGTTTTTTTCAACATCACGTCATGTCACGGTATAAGGGTGCTGTTCCATGTTTTTTCTTTCTGAGGCTTCTCACTTGAAAGAGCAGCTATTCCCAAGCCAACAGCGTTTATTCGAAAACAAAACTAAAAGTGCGCTATGATACCGGATGGACAACCCCCCATGACCTAGTAGGTATACAACGAAGTATACAACGAAACATACTGCAATAAAATAATGAAAGTCCGAAGGTTTTGAGCCAGAAACGGCTTTTGGGGACAATACTACTTGAAAATAGCGTGGGATACTTTTTTTGCGGTAGCGAAGGGGTTAAGACAACACCCCCGTCATCCTGAAACCGCTTCCGCCAAAAAATGCTACCTCCGTCGTAGCACATGTCTGAGGTAGAGAGCTCCTCAAGCGAGAAAGCTACGGTAGGCTTGCACCCAATTTTGCTGCGGCTCTTCCATCGAGGAGCTCTCTGCCCCCCCCCCCCAAACAAAAAAAAAAAACTTGTCTTCGAGAAAAAATAGACGGGCAACCCGATGAATATTTGTCAACAAAAAACACGGTTTTGGACGCATCACCCATTTTTTCTGGGGCTCCTCGCTTGAAGCGCTCATACCTAACCCAAAAACTGTTTTCGAGTAAACTGAAAGGGCAGAGCCCCATGTAAAAAACCCTGGATTAGGCGTACAAAAAAATAATATTGCAAAACGAGAATGGCATTCCGACCGTTTTGGGTTAAGGAGCACCGTCATTCAGAAAAAAAGCCGAACAAGTGCTACCTCTGTTGTAGCACGCGTCTTTGGTTAGTTTTGTTCGGTTAAGGAGCCCGCCCCCCCCCGTCAGTCAGTCGGAAACAAAATCGCCAAAAATACTATATACCCCTATCGCACCATGCGTGTCTCCCGTTCACCTTAAGGGCGTTGTAGCGAAACATAAGCTTGAGCCTCTCGACGACCTCCGCGGGCGATCGGTCGGGGTAAACCATGCAGTGCCTTTGGGTGTAGCGGTGAAAATGCTCTCGAGCTGCGTCGGCGCCTTTGCGTGGAGGCCGCCCCAAGTCCCAGTCTGGACGAGATAAAAACGGTGCGAGATGGGGTGAGCAACAAACAAACAACTTGTCGACCCGCACTATTTAATAGCACGGGGGGGGCATAGAAATCAGAACCCACGATGGATTTAAAAGAAAACATATACCCCCCTACGAATATTTACAGACTATCTTAGGTTACGATACGATAGGGGTACATAGCACTTCTTGGCCATTTTGTTTCTGACGAACGGGGCCCCTTAACCCTTTTACTACCGCAAAAAAGTATCCCACACTATTTCCCAGTAGTTTTGTCCCCAAAAAACCGTTTCCGGCTGGGTTAACTGATGAAACCGCTCAATCTCGTTGTTATGTTTCCGTATGCTTCGTCGCATGCCCGCTACTAAGTCATGGGATTGTTCACCTGGTTGCCCGTTCATTTTTTCTCGAAGCCGGGTTATATGGGGGAGGTGTCATAGAGAGCTCCTCAAATTGAGGAGCCTCAGAAAAACAAATGATGGAACAACGCCCCTACCGTTCCATGTTCCCCCGTAATAGTGTAACTCACCGCCTGCCCGTAAAATAATTTCCGAGTATTTAGATTGACACCTTAACCACTGAGCTATCAGTCAGTGTTGACTGATAGCTCAGTGGTTAGGGTGTCATCTAACAAAAAGGCACAATCCGGGGTCCGCCGGCGGTTAAGCCTGGACCTCGGATTTTACTCAAGGATTGCAACCCCATTAGTGTTTTGTTCGACTTTGTTATTATATAGCCGCTCGCGAAAACGTGTGGTTTGAACCACGGAGCAGAGTAGACCAGTTTGCTCCGGAAACTGTCATCAATAGTAGCATAGACTACACAGCTATCATAGTAGACTTTGGCGCTTGTCTGCTGAGTGGACGCATCTCCACAGCGAAGTTTAAGCGGGTCACACTCATGAGGGAAACGGAGTTCCATTGTCGCCATCCCTACCAACGAGCAAACAGAACACAAAAACGACAACGGCTCTCACATATCTCGTTCAACTTGTCTCGCTCGTGCGGTCCCCACGCGGAAGAAGAGCAGGATTGGGATCTCGCCGGCGATGTATTATGATGTGCGTTGCACGAAGCCGCCGGTGCCTCTCTGGCGTGTGGATCCCCCCTCCCACTTCCGAACGTGCAGCCGCCGCCGCCACCACCGCCTCTAAGCGGATGCGCAGCAGCTACGGCGCGCTGGTTGTCCAGATTTGGCAGTGGCCGGAGGGTAGACGAAGTAGACGAAGCAGCGTGCTCGTCGTGTGGCAAGGCAGTATGACGCAACGGCGGGTGTCCCATTTTATCGTGACCATCTCCGTCCCCCCCCTCTTCGCCCGCGTGCTCTCGTTGTTCCCTCGCTCTGCGTTTTCGACCGGTTTTACTTCTTCTTTCTTCCACAGCGGCGATCGCCGCCATTTCTTCCCGCTTCTTGTGGCGCTTGTTGACGCGGTCGTACTTTTCCCAAACGGTGGTCGGGACGCGCTGGCCGGCCTTAGTAAAGGTGTCGATCTCGCGACCGATTTCGGCGAGCTCGTTTACCTGGCATATATTTCCATAACATACCAGTATTGTTACAGTAGGTTAACGGCATCGGAGGCGGTATTCTGTGGGAAAGAGCATGAGGTATGGGAAGCTCTTCCATGTGGCATGCCAGTCTGTCAAACCCTGAAACTTGTTACACGCTTTGTTTATCCACTCTTGGCGGCTTCGCTTGTATCATACCAGGTATACCAGTCTGACAAAAAATATGAGCTACTTTCGTGATACAAAAATTATAAGCTACATTTGCAGCAGAGGCTATGGCGTACAGTTGTCGTATACCTAACA
>JAYJME010001877.1:0-15055 GCA_036873775.1 Costaria costata
TTGACAGGCCTTTCGTGACTGATAAGGAAGTTCGGGAGTGTGGGTTCTATTTTGGGTTGCTCCAACTTTTTCTTGATGAAGCCCAGGTTTGAAAAAGGTAGCGCTCGCGCAACCCTTTGGGGGCAGGGTGTCCCGTCGACCGAGACCTGCCATGCGTGTACGGAGAGACTGCTGTAGGTGCTGTAGAAGAGCGACCACGTTTCAGGCGCAGTCTGATCCATGCTACGTGCATTTCCCCCCGCTTTCCTAGCTTCCTAGAGGGTCGACGAGCATGATGTTCTTCATGAAACAAAAAAAGCGGAACAAACGCTGGTTCGAGAAAATAACGCCACGCTCGTATATTCTCGTCGATCTTTCGGCAACAGCACGCTCGCGCAACGTGTCATCTTCTTATTGTGTCCTGCAGTACGTTGTACCGTATGATATTGCGCACGTGCTTTGCCTGCTCACGCACTCCCAGCACCCACAGCTTAACCGCCGTAACTCGTATCCCTCATCCGTCCCTTGTTCGCCTCGTCCTTTTTCCGTTGGCTCTACTCCTGCTCCTCCGCTCCCTTCGTATTTTCGCCGTTTCATGTCCAACGCCTGGTTCCGTTTCGACAACAATTGAACAATTATCCTTTCTCTACTCATTGTACCTCGTATTGTATTTACGATCGCACGATGACATGATGCTGATATCATGCGGTGACGTGTATCATGCATCATGTGTCAACAGATCGGGTCCAAGTTCTGGGAAGTCATCTCCGACGAGCACGGCATCGACCCCACCGGCTCCTACCATGGCGACTCCGACCTCCAGTTGGAGCGCATCAACTGCTACTTCAACGAGGCCACCGGTGGCCGCTACGTGCCGCGCGCCATCCTCATGGACCTCGAGCCCGGAACCATGGACTCGGTGCGTGCAGGCCCGTTCGGCCAGCTCTTCAGGCCCGACAACTTCGTCTTCGGGCAGACGGGCGCGGGCAACAACTGGGCCAAGGGCCACTACACGGAGGGAGCTGAGCTGATCGACTCTGTGCTGGACGTCGTCCGGAAGGAGGCGGAATCCTGCGACGCCCTCCAGGGATTCCAGCTGACACACTCCATGGGAGGCGGCACGGGCGCGGGGATGGGCACCCTACTCATCTCCAAGGTCCGCGAGGAGTACCCCGACCGCGTGATGTCGACGTACTCGGTCATCCCGTCGCCGAAGGTGTCGGACACCGTCGTCGAGCCGTACAACGCCACGCTGTCCGTGCACCAGCTGGTGGAGAACGCCGACCAGTGTTTCACGCTCGACAACGAGGCTCTGTACGACATCTGCTTCCGCACGCTCAAGCTCACCACGCCCACCTACGGCGACCTGAACCACCTCGTGTCTGCGGCCATCTGCGGGACCACCTGCTCCCTGCGCTTTCCTGGCCAGCTCAACTGCGACCTCCGCAAGCTCGCCGTGAACATGGTGCCCTTCCCCCGCCTCCACTTCTTCATGATCGGCTTCGCGCCCCTGACCAGCCGCGGCTCCCAGCAGTACCGCGCGCTCACCGTGCCGGAGCTGACCCAGCAGTGTTTCGACTCTAAGAATATGATGTGCGCTGCTGACCCTCGCCACGGGCGGTACCTGACGTGCGCCGTGATGTTCCGCGGGCGCATGTCGACGAAGGAAGTGGACGAGCAGGTGGGCTTTCAGAGTTTTTGTTTCTGTTTGGTCAGTGTGAGAGAGGGCTTGCATCACAACCGCTGCTGTGCTGCAGTCTTGTATTATGATCACGAGTGTAAATGTGCTGGTAATAACTCTCTTCGGACTCGTGTATAGCGACAAAAAAAGACTATTTAGAAGTCCGGTCTTTTCTGTGGGCGCGCAGTCGTTCGAGTAGCTTGATAATGATGCATGCCCTTTTTCTCGTGCAACTCCTTGCATTGTATTTTTTAGTGCTATATTCACCATCCCCTATCCGAGCAGCGCGGGCTGCTTCGTGTGAGACCGATGCTGTATGGTTTCGTCATTAAGCCCCCAAATAAATTCGTAGCAACAGTACCTCCGCGAAGGTAGATGTTTCCCTCTTTCAACGCACCGCTGCTACTACTCCTGTGGCCAAGTGCTGGTCGGTGAACATTCTGTCCTAAAAAAACAATAATAAGGCCGTTCTTATCGGAGCCATGAATTTCCAAAATTTCCAATATTTGTTTCGCGCAATTTTCTGTATTTCCATTTTTTTTCTTTTTTTGTTTTCCATTTATTTGAACGCTAAGCCTTCCAAACATTTTTCCCTCGCTGAAGAATTTCCAATATTTCCAATATTTCCAATATTTCCACTTTTTCCTCTTTTTCTTGGAAAAAATATTGGAAATTATGGGGAAAAGTTGCTCGATGAGAATGGCGTATAAATAACCATGCGTGACGAACTACATGTATCATACGACGTATCCTCTTGGATTGTGTTCAGCGTAAATATTTAGTTGACCGTCGTCGTTTATTTTTTAGACAATATGTTTTTCCTTCGTAGGTACGTACGTAGTGTTTACCTGTTTTTACCCTCGGCCGACGAAATACTGTTATTCAAATGCCTGTTGTGGCGTGAGCGTTGATCGTTAAATTCGGCCCCACCCTAGCGCACACGTACAAAAACTGACACTGATGATACAGGAAAACCACGAGTACAAAAACTGACACTGATGATACAGGAAAACCACGAGTATTCTAATACTTATCACAATAACACTGCCTGTGTAGTAGACAAGGCGTAGACAGAGGTTGTTTGTGCCCTCATGCTGTTTTTTCCCGCCCACCCACTCGCCGTGCAGATGCTCAACGTTGTAAACAAGAACTCGTCCTACTTTGTGGAGTGGATCCCCAACAACGTGAAGGCGTCCATCTGCGACATCCCGCCGAAGGGGCTCAAGATGTCCACCACCTTCGTCGGCAACACCACGGCCATCCAGGAGGTATGGAAGCGCGTGGCGGAGCAGTTCACGTCCATGTTCAGGAGGAAGGCGTTTCTCCACTGGTACACGGGGGAGGGCATGGACGAGATGGAGTTCACGGAGGCTGAGTCGAACATGAACGACCTTGTGTCGGAGTACCAGCAGTACCAGGACGCCACGGCGGAGGAGGAGGGAGAGTTCGACGAGGACGAGGAGCTCGACGACGCCATGGGATGAAAAGAAGAAAACCGTGTTTTGTTGTACTCGTAAGATGTAAAAAAAGAAAACAAAAGAAAGCGGGACTTGCAAGCAACGAAATAGACCTTCGCCCCGAGCGTACCACATAGTAGGCTGACGGTCTGTTTTATGTGCTATCGGGCTGACTGCCAGCGGTATTATATGTACCGGAGAGCAGAAGCGTATACGTGCGCACGTACCTGCTGTTGTGTTGTGTTGCACGTGGGTGGTTTGGCTATAGGTCGACAAGGTGGGAAGTTTGGCTCCCCGCGCCTTCTGAGCACTTTGCTACGCCTAAGGGGCGGCGGTGCCCACGCGGTGCTGCGGGCGGGCGGGCGGACGTTGTTTTGTCGTTGCGTTGTATTACGAGTGAAGGTTTGGGATCTTGGGGGAAAGGCTATCGACGCAGCGGAGCAACAGGGACACACGGCAAGTTAACTATAGACAGACGAAGTACTACTTTATTTTTTCGTCACTTTCACTCTCCCAGCTCGTCTCGAATGAGTTTTACGCTAGGCGACCTTTTTGTTTCTGGACAAGCCGTGGTCCCAAGTTTCCTCCCTTCTCCTCCCCATCCATGTATGCCATTTTTGTTATGATCGAGAGGCCTGTACGGGCTTGTCCGCTCTCAAGACACTTGGCCGATTGATGCTGTGGAATCGTGCGGCTTAACCCTTTTCCAACTCGAGAAAATTACACTAAAACACTCTTATTCCAAGTGTTTTGTCCCTAAAAGGGGGCTGCAGTTGTAAAAAGAGGACTGCCCTCACGTTTTTGGGGACGAACTACTTGAAACTAATTGGGGTCACTTTTGCAGTGTACAAAAGGGTTCAAGTCTTACCCGGGGGTATTTTAGTGTCGTGAATGGGCATCTCACGATTGAATCGCCACGAGCTGTACCGCGTACGAACGTCTAGCCTTCGCGTATCGCTATCAAATAAGCCACAAACACTAGCCGCCAAAATGGTTCCGGTTGCTAAGTACTGGTATCGCGTATGGCTGGTATATACGTACGTAACGCGAAAGCCGACAAGATGAACGAACACAATTATTACAGTAGCACATTTGCCATCCGACACTGTTCGTGCAGGCATAAACGTCAACGTCGTCCACTACGATAGAAACAGCTACAGAAAGAAGAAAACCCTAAACCATACACATTTTTCATAGGGCGGGCCAGATTTGGCTCGGCCTTTCCCATCACCAACATTCAATACATTGATTACATCTCGACGCAAGTTTACCCTCTTCGTACCGGTGCTTCGACCTCGCCGCTAGTCGCTTCGAGTGTCGGTACGAGCGTTTCGCAACTGCCTCGATAGGCGCGTCCTAGTAGCATCTCGGTCTCGCCGCTTATCGGCTCGAGTATCGGTGCGAGCTTACCATATCGGACTGGTGCTGCGGTAGAGAGGGGCTATCTCAATTCAATATTTTCACTACGTACGAGTACCGTGTTTAGGCCACTCGGGCGAGTGCCTCCGTACCTGTCCAAAATTGGCGTTAACATACATTTTTTCACGGTTATTGACAAGAAATACCCAAGGCAGTGCATATCGCGAAACCAAAAACCATAACAGCTGGAGACTGCAAACCAGACGGTAGTCACTCTCCCGAGTGGTTCTGAGCGGCCAAAAACAAAGGCGCCAAATGTGCCCCCCCCCCTACTGTTGTAGCACCAGACATCGACAAAAAAAACTCTTGGGAAACAGTGCGCGGAACCGCTCTATCACCTCGTGCACGGTCGCTATGATACCTTGATTCCATCTCGACGCAAGAACTTCGCGGGCGAGACAGCACTCTGTCGCCACGCTTGCTGCAATACGCAGTCAGTGCTGGTGTTTGCACGAAAGTGTTGAATGTGGAGCCGTTTGACTGTCACGATGTGCGTGCGATTTCGTGTCCACCGATGAGAAAGTGTTACAGGTGTAAAAAATACTTCGTACAACAACAAAAAACACGATCGATGCAGAATATCAAACGTGATCCCGTCGGTCCCCCCAAAAATACAAAACAACCCGACACCATCAAGACTTAGCCTGAGCCTAGGCCTACACCCACACAAACACGCCGACCATCAAGTAATTACATACCGGTACCAGGTAAAAGTACCATCATCATCTCGGCAGCATCGACCACCAATCGCTATGGTTTTTCGCAGACCACTAAATTTGTGCGCATAATAAGGACCACCACCACAGCACCAACATAATCTCCTGAGCACTATGTACGAATATTTATTGTCCGAATGACCCTCGTCTCTGTAGACTAAGCTTGTGGCATCAGTATATACCCACGCCCACGGCGCACCGCCGCGAAGTTGTTTTCTGTCATCGGAATGACCCTTATCCCTGTAAGTGTGTGGCATCAGTATTTATACAACACCCCCATGGCGCATCCACGCATGAGTTTTCCTGAAAAGCGCTCCGAGGTTTCCCAAGGAAGGGTTTGCTCTTTAGTTTTCCGTTTCAGGTAAAAAATATCGACTATTGGACACAGTACAAAGGCTATGAGTACAGAGCGTCATTTGAGCCACCACCGCACGAAGTCCAAGAAGTCGACGGAGCCGGACTCTGTTTTGTCCAAGGCCTTCAGGGCGTCCGCTAGCTCGTCCGTGTCCCAATCCGCACCGAGCTCCTTCATGACCGCACCCATGTCTGTCCTCTTCACCTGTTGCGTTATCGATCATCCACCGCCCACATTGACACGCTATAGAGATTAGAGGGTAGACGAGGGTGTACTAATATAAGGTTGAAGCAAAGGCAATCAGAAGTTAGTCGGTCGACGGGGTTAGGGAGAGGGTAAAGGTGAGGGTCGGGGTTTGGGTTAGGCCTAACCCTAGTGATAACCCTAGTGAATGAAAGGAGCCAGTCTTGTCCAATGGGTTTCCTTGTTGGGTTTCCCTGGGATTTCTTCGTATCTTAAATTATATAAGGCTTCTCCGCAGTAGTGATGATGATGGAGACGTCGCGCTGGATCTTCACGGCTTTGTTTTCGGTGTTCCCCGCGCTGTTTGCGAGTGATCGACGTTTAAGGTTGTGCTAGGCATTGTCGAATGGCAAACATAAGGATATCATAGAGCAGAGTGCGACCAGGTACCGGTCTAAACTAATAATGATATGACAGTAGCGAAAAAATGAAATTTATAGAGTAAAACCCTTTTACAATTACCACCTGCGAACCCAGGGTTTGGGCCAAAATACTTGGAATTAGAGTTGGAATCAGAGTTAATTGCCTGTGGCAGCAACACACGCGTTAAATGAAAGTAGGGAGTACAATAACGTAAAATAATAGCTGCGCGGCTGCTCCGTTGACACAACTAATGACTTATGATTTCCCCCCGATGTCCAAACACAGCAAGGGGGGGAATATACGTACGGCAAACGTACCAAGAACCAAAACTATGTAGAGTCTTATCTTCAAAGGCCACGTTTTGTCAGGCCAATCGCAAGCAACCAGCACACCACGCCGAAGAACGAAGCCACGTTTTGTCGGGCCAATCGCAAGCAACGAGCACACCACGCCGAAGAACGAAGGCATACCAGTACACACCTTGCTGCCTGCTCCAGCATACTTGTGGAAAGCTTCCTCGATGCTCGCTTCGTCCGTGTCCGCATGGAACTCGCCCACGCCAAGCTTTGTGGGAGCCAAGCAGTGGGGGTCCGCCAGCAGCCTCTCGAGAGGGCACTGTGGGCAAGAATGACACGACATGAGACAACATACAGCCACGCGATACAAAAGCGGCGAATAACCTATAACCAGTGTGTAGAAAGGTTTGGTGGGTTAATACGCTCGTCGGACTGCGCGCCATAGACCCTGCTGGTCAAACAAGCGCCGCCAAAAGTTGGGCCACACTGGGAGGGAGAGCAACCGACCGCCGTAATACTTGTGTTGTATCGACGAGGATCGGGGGAAGGAGAAACCCGTTGTTCGAAAACATAAAAAAAGAGCGGGAAGGTGCTATTGATAGTTACCATGGCAGGTGCTAAAATAACCCCTTTTGGGACGCACGGTCGGAAAAAAAAAGACGAAAAACTTGTCGATTACAGCATATTCTACATGAAACAACTCGGGCTGCCGAGATAGGGGGCGGAAGTTTGTACTTCGTTTATACTTTATCCAGACTACTTGTGTTGTGCGAGGCCTTGGTAGCAAGAGGATACTCGTCCTGAGTTGAAAATACCGCACTTGTCGTTGGTTCGGTCGATATACCTGGGTCCCAACCGCGTCAGTAGGAGCAGCGAACAACCACTGGCCGGACGACACGATAATGAGCGAGGTGTACACTCGACTGGTAACCGTGGCCGTCCTTGCTATCCATTGTCAATCGCAGTGCATGTGGTCGAGAGCTGTACGCACGTTTTATTGCGCCGTCGCACCCCGCCGCTACATGGAAGAATGTAAAAAAATCGTAGTCTGAATAATAAAATACTTAGTAGTATCATAATTGTAATTACGTTCTCGTTCACCTTGCGCAAGCGTTTCATACTCAGCACCGGTGGCTGTTCCCTGGCCATGCGTTCCAGCGTCGCAGAGTGGTCCACTCCAGAGGATGGGTCTTCCTGAAAACGATTGAGAACGCAGAGTCAGATGGATCTAACTGACGCGGGACGAAGGACTTCCGGCACGCTATTCTATACATACTCACCGCACACTCGTCACAAACATATTTTTCCCTGACAATAACTCGTGACCCAGGAGACGTTCCTACGAGGACTCCGGCGCTGATTGGATCAACGAGCAAAGCAAAGCAGAGCGCATGCCTTTGCGATGGCCAAAGAGGCGGATTAACTGCTGTGGACGTTTGACCGAAAACGTTACTAACGTTCTGTCTCTTTTGCGCAACTTCAAATAAATAGTAAACAATTTAGTGCCACTCTGCGTTCTCTGTTCCGCGTATGGGCTGAAACGCTTCGTGGCAAAAATCAGACGGCTCTCGCCTCTAGAAAGGCACCGACGATCCTCCCGCCGTGCAACCAGAAAGCCCCGAACATTCTCGTGGCCGCGAAGGTTTCCATACCCAGCACGCACGCCTCCCCCCGCGTGAAACCGTAGAACTTCCAAGAAACGTCCAATATTCTGCCAGGAACCATGGGTGACGCGAACATCGACCGCATGGGCAGGGAAGCACGATATAAAAACGTAGTACTAAGGGGTGGGCTCGTCCCCCGCCTCCAAGCAGCTTTTGAAGAATGCCATATAGAATGCCGTAATGCGACGCTAGAACA
Source organism: Costaria costata (assembly GCA_036873775.1). Lineage (NCBI taxonomy): Eukaryota > Phaeophyceae > Laminariales > Agaraceae > Costaria > Costaria costata. The sequence goes on from JAYJME010001877.1 coordinate 8,370, forward strand.
CAATGAACCGTGACCGGACAGTTTCGCAGTAGCCCAGTTTGCTGGGGTGGCATGTTTTAAATTGGTGCCTCAGTCTTGAATGGGTGTGCCTTTTGACTAATACATAACGACAAAGAAATGCTTCGAAACTGACCAAACAACCGCTTGGAAGATGTTCTGATATTCCAGATTGTCATCACTCTATGACAAGCAGTTTTGAACGTGTCGCAGTCAAGAATCGACCACGATAAAAAATCTGAAACCAACCAACGTGTGTTTCATGTTCCATTTTGAGCCCAGCCGCGCAAACCGGAATAAAAACGATCATAGGAACCTCTCTCGCCCAACATGTTGAGGCTCTGAACGACCAAATTATCAGCATCTAGCACAATGCCCTGAAATTACCAAATTACCGACCTGGAGTACATTTGCGGGACAGGATCGTATGGTTCGCTGCCTCCCAGCATCATCCTGGCAGCGTGCGCGCCCATATCCCTCGCCGCGTTAACGTGCTCAGATCTCAACGTCGTCGCCAAGTGGGTTGCTTCGTCGATTCTCCCGAGAGGTGCTGGAACGCACGCGATCTCTCCTGCCGCGAAAACGTTCCCGGACGGATGGCTTGTGCGCAAGGAAGAGTCGACCATGATGCCGCCGTCAGCCGACATTGCAAGGCTGTCGTGAAACAGCTCGGAGTTGGGGATCGAGCCGATGCCCAATACGACGAAACGAGCCGCGAGCCAGACCTGCCCGAGGTTGAAAATGTTGCAATAGTCAACTAGTGAACTAATCAACGCGGCGTAACAAGGTACCGGGCACGTGGTACTACTGACCTCACGTATACGCACACAGAGGAAGAGAGAGGAGAACAAATGGGGCCACCGTACAACTGAAATGTTCAGTTCTAACATGAACACGACGTACGAGGTCAGGCACTACTGACCTGGCATATCTTCTTAAAGAAGGGAGGGGAGGAGAGGGGAAGGAGGGGAAGGGAAAATATGCAATGCAGTCGTCGCGATTCCCGTCCTAACGTCTGATGGATATTAGTAGTACTCTGACAATAATAGTACTCTGTAGCTGTGGAACCACGGGCCACAAAAATCAGAACCCGTGAAGCCTGTTTTCCGCTTTGCTTCGCCAACCGACTTGCCGACTAAGAATCAGCTGGTCGGCCAACGTCGAAGGCCGATTAGATTCCAGTAATCGTGCCAACTCGCATCTCCACCTTTTTTCAGAAAGCTGAAATACCATTTTTTCGACGGAGACAGACCGTGCACAGTGCGTCGGCAACGTTAAAGCTGTCCTCTCACCGCGCCCTGTCTTGTTCAGCTAGACATTTCATCGAACAGGTGAACGGACTTGACTATGAATAGCCACGACAAGCAACAGCTCAAGAGACTATTAATATCCTATCTCTAGACTGCCGGTATGAACTATTAGTATGTCCTCACATGCTCACCGGCCCGCGCCAAGAGGTTATTGATAGCATATATATACTTCGTATACTGTTAATAGGTCCTCACCTCCTCACCGATATGCGTCAAAAGGCTATTAATAGCATGTCTATAGACTCCTAGCAGGCCCTCACCTCCTCACCGGTCTGCGTCAAGAGGCGATTAACACCATAGTTATAGACTATTAATAGGCCCTTACCTCCTCCCTGGTCTGCGTCAAGAGGCCATTAATAGCATATTTACAGATTATTAACAGGCCCTCTCCTTCTCACCGGTCTGCGTCAAGAGGCTACTAAAAACATATATTTACAGACTATCAATAGGCACTCACCTCCTCCCCGGTCTGCGTGTTCGAGAGAACCACGCCCCGGCACTCGGTAAAGTTGGGGTCGGCCGGCCCAAACCTCCGAGGGAGGGTTTTTTTCAGGACAGAGCCTTGAGGCGAACGCTCTAGTGTAGGAAACCTCCCTTCTTCCTCGACACCCCAGAGGCGGGTGGCGCGGTACCCTTTTGCGAAATTCACGCCAGCCTTCGATTTCCGAGGGCATATACAGCAAACGCAGCCGGCGACATTGATAAGACGGCGGTCACTTCCAGGGGGGACGTAGATAGAAGCAAGGGCTGACATTATATTCGATCGGAGCTCTGGGAATGGGGGACAGTCCAATCCTCACCCTGGCTAGCTGCTTTTCGTAGAAGCGGCAGATTTCTCTGGTGAATCCAGCCCTCGCCATAACATCTTCTCCGGGCATGACCATGGCCAGCTGCATGCCAGGGCAGTGAGTAGCGATGGCGGCGGCTACCTCACACGATAGGAAGCCGCCGCCGATCACCACCACAGGCTCCTTGCAGGTGTCCTGCGTGTGTATCGCAAAGGGGGGCCATTGTTCAACGATCACTACCACACATGTGTCTTCAGTATCGACATGTGCCTGCAGCATCATACTTGTCCTCTCCCATGTGCTGTGCCCAACCGAGTATTGTTGTTCTCCGCTCTCTGTATGGTGCCATCGTCAACGAGCACGCGGTCGCCATACCACCAGTAATTACTCATCGCGGGTGTCAACAACAACGATCACGGTAAGATGCAATGCCGCCAATTAAGCCCTTCTGCAATTCCCTAATGTCTCTCGTCGTTTACCCCCCGACCCGTGAAACACAAAAAAAACGTTGTTGTGGAATCGTGCTTCACCTCTTTCGTGAACAATTACTACTCTGGGCGGAAGTATAAGGAACGTTTAGGTATTAAGACGAAGACCGTACGGTCTTTACATTTACTCCCTGATTGGTAGTTGTAAAATAACCGCGCCCACCTGTCCGTCCGCCTCCACTCTACGCATAGCCTGCACCATCTTCACGCTGTCCCCCAAGTCTCGCATGTAGTGTACAGACCCGAAACCGAATCGGTCTGGAGCAGTACAGGCTATTGGACGTCCGTCCAGATCTGGGTGGCGAGTGCAGAAGCAGCTCCCCTGTTGTGGTTCAACGCCGACAAGGAACGTGCGATCAGACGGATACGTTGGCGGTTTTCGGGTCGCACACGGACAGCCCACCTGCACTCGCCCTAAATGCAACCAAGGAACGCGCGATCAGACGGATACGTTGGCGGTTTTCGGGTCGCACACGGACAGCCCACCTGCACTCGCCCTAAATGCGACCAAGGAACGCGCGATCAGACGGATACGTTGGTGGTTTTCGGGTCGCACTCGAACAGCCCACCTGCACTCGCCCTAACTGCTGAATTTCTTTGTTCAGCACCGAGAGTAGATAAATTGCAGCGGTGTCATCGAACAAAGTCTTGGGACCTATCCTTCCTCAAAAAGTGATTACTGCGCAGTCGTCATGTGTTAGGCCACGTACGAGCCTCTGGCCAGTTTTCCCTCCTCAACGTACCGCCACCAGTGCTCGACGTTACGTTTGCTTTTAATTCACTACTACGGTTGGCTGTTGGTTGTGATCTCGTCATACGGAGGGCTATTGCTTGCTCTTTTCTTTAGCAGAAGCTGCTGATGTAACAATATCATGTACCTGCATGTTCAAGACCAGACTTCCCCAACTGCGACAGCTGTACGGTATGTGATACTTCCGTCACAAGGGCTGCATTTCCTCAACTAACTGCTTAGTCTAAAGGTGATACCTTTTTAAGTCACCATGGCCACAACTCTACCCATGTGCCGTCACTATTGCTACCTGCAAGCCTTTGGCCATGTTGTCGGGAGCACCGGCGTCGTCGGAGAGTCGTCGAGCTCTCATTCCAGTGGCGATCAGCAACCGCCCATACACCACCTGCAAGTTTTGACCGGTAAAACCAGCGACATTAATCACAGCAACAAGTTAAGATAGAGCCGTTGGATGGTTCATAAAATGCTAAGCGCGGACATTCCAGGTGTGTGATACGGTCGCACTACGTACAGTATTGATGTGCGTGAAGCTATGGAGCAATGGATTATTTCTTGGGCCAATCCGAGCAAGCAATAGTCCTTGGAGTGATGAAAGCACGGCCAACAACCAACGGAATGAAAGAAAAAGTAACGTGGGGCACTGGTGGAGGTACGCTGAGGAGGCAAAACTGGCCAGACCCTCGTACGATACGTGGCTAGGCAAGAAACGACTGCACAGGAATCACCCTTTGAGGGAGGATACGTCCCAAGGCTTGGTTCAACGCGATCGTCTCAGTTTCTCTACTTTCTTTACTCCCTGGCAACAAATAAGTGAAGAAAAGGACAACTTTACTGAGGAAAAACTACCGTGTAGAATGGAGTTCGGTATCTCGCATGTCCTGAACGTTCAGTAAGGACGTCACGATTCCGGATGACGACAAATGTCTGTCGACAGAGGATTTTCCACCAATAAAAAATTTCCAACCTTAAAAAGATTGACCTATCAGAAAACTGCGGGTACGAAATCCTTTGGTCGACACTAGCTGCGAGTTACCTACCGCGATGACCAGTAGAACATTGCACACTCGTACACACAGCCTAAACACTACCGTGTAGACTAACCTTGATCGTGTCACCAAACACCAGCTGCCCATCGCCGTTGGCGGTGACTCGCTTCACTTTCAGATACTTCTGGTCCATATCCACGTTTACCGCCTGGCAGCTGGACAGAATCGCGATGCCCTGGTCGCAAGAGATCGACCGAGTCAGGAAGGATACGGAAAGGAAGGGTAAACGCGTAAACGCGGTAGTAGGCTAGGCGAAGTCAGGAAGGAAGCGAGAAAACCATTGCCAATACTCGTAACAGAAGCACTATACTGGTACATACGTAAAGAAAGTCAGTTTTCATGCGGGTACGAGTAATAACGGAGGCTGCTATAAGGTTATACCACAGGCAAACTATAAGTCTTACGAGCTGATTCGAACGACAGGGGTAACGTAAATTCTTCGCAACTGAGCCCCGTGGCTTTTGAGAGTCGGGACATTCAGGGTTTTTCGTGACAAGACGGGAAAAAAATGGTAAGCTTTTTTGCTTCTTACGGTACATTTTAACGTTTTTCGGGGAATTTTCGGAAACTTTTGCCCGAACCAACGCATGATGTACGAGTGCATACTTCGAAGTGTGTATTTTAAAAGACCCGTGACTGTTTTTTTCATCTGGTCATGAACAACAATCTCGCCACGTTTCATTTTCCAACTCTCAAAAACCATCGTGCTCAAGTTGGTTTCCGTGAAAGTATTTTATCCCCTAAGGTTTCCAAAGAGTTCAATACAATGTTCTAGTACTTTGGTAGGCGTTTCTTATAACAGCCTCGTGGTACGGCTCGCAGACTAAATCAAGTGTCACGGGCGTCTACTCCTTGTTGATACGATCGTGGAAACACGCCTAGCGTCGATTTATTCGACGTGTTGACCGCTTTATGGCCTAAAGACGTCTGCCCAAGTAAAACGAACACTTACCGTATCTCGCGAACTACGGCTTGCACGCCAAAAAAAGCTTCACGTATGTGTTCCCCTTGTCGATGCGGTCACGTGGATACGTTTATTAATATTAATATTAATAGTGTTTCACGGTATTCATTGTTTTATGGGCCGACGGTGGAATTTTGTATTTACGTGTGTCGCTGGAACCAGCTCATAAGTAGTTAGGGCCCTGATCGAAATATATTGTCGGAGTGAGGAAGGATCCACCCGGCCAGGCATACATTGTCGTAACATACGAGTACCTACAAGGTAGTATGCGGCGAAGCTACGAGGTACCACTCGCTGTAGGAAGGAATCGAGAAACTCGTTGGCAACAGAAAAAACACTACTCGTACTGAGGTTCCAGTTTTCATGTCGTCGAGTACATGAACATACATATGATAGATATTATTGCCCCCGTAGTCATACATAAGGGACTCCATTTTTTACAGGCTACGATTCCAAAGAAAGGCAAATCCTTCCGCGGCTCCGTTGCAGACACACTGCATATTTATTAGTACTTGGTACGAGCTGGTTCCAGCGACAGGCGGAACTTTTCGTCTTCAGAACTTTGCCCCGTGGCTTTTGAGAGTTGAGACACAAAATGCGGCACAGTTGTTCTTCATGGCAATGTAGAAAAACTTAGGGCTGTTTTTTTTTTATTTTGTTTTGTCGTTCTTAAAGCTCAATTTTAGGATATATCGGCAACTTCGACCTTAAGTGATGCACGAAAAAAAACAGGCCAGTCCTAACTTTTTTTCATATTTCCATGACAAACAACCATGCCATATTTCGATTCAAAAATCGCAAAAACCATGGCCCAAAAATATTTTCCCGGAAAGGCAAAAATTCCGTAAGGTTTTACACAAATTATTTGCCCAATACATTGTTCTAGTACTTTGGCAGGTGTTTTATAACAGCCCCCTCCATGGCTTGCAAAACGAAACAAGTGTCATACATGTTTTTTTCTTGTTGATGCGATCATGTCAATACCTTTTTGTGTCGAATGACTCGCCATATTGACCGAGTTATGGCATAAATACTACTGGTACGACGTAATCGGATACTTTTTTTGACGGCGCAAATCCCTATGCAACAACGCCTCCCCAAGCAATTCGAACAATCCTCATATCTCGCAAATTACGACAGCTCGGACGCCAAAACAGCCTTCACCGGTGTGTTCCCCTCAATGATGTGGTCACGTGGGTATGTTTAGTGTCGATTGATTCGGTGTACTCGTATTCATTCGTTGTTTTAGGGGGTACTATTATGACCAAGGTGGGGACACGAGGTATCCCCTGCAGGTTTGCCTACGAGCGCGTCGCGTTGCCACTCACGTGTGTTGATTGTT